>JAQJVL010004610.1:0-43087 GCA_035578905.1 Stictocephala bisonia
TCGATATGATTGAAGTTGTATTAGAACAATTTTACTGAGCATTGTTTTAAATATTTGTTATTCAAACTGTAAAAATTTATTTAATGAAATTTCTTGATTAAAAAAAAATAAACTGCACAATTTGAACTTAATAACAGCTGATGCGCAGTGAAGGGCCGCAATAGACCAAGCGCTCTGTCTCACTCGCACTAGTTACTGTATACGCTCCTTGCTCTCCGAACTACTGCTCACTTTGAATGCGTCTGGCAATATGATAGAACCGTCGAAACTGTCCGGCTATTATGTAAACATAGATTAATAGGCCCCCAAAAAATTATATATAAAATTTAGGTTTTATAATATAACGTAAGTATAATTATAAATTATAATAGTTTAAGGGTGTCCGGCAGAGGGTTGCAACCATACTAACTGTCTGGCAATGAGCAACGCAAGTTTTGATATTATTATGAATCAAATATAAAAAAATTCAGTTTTATTTCATGATAAATTTGAGATGGAATTTTATACACCTTTGTAACCTGTTACCTGCCAAAGCCACCGCTGCCTTAGCTTCATGGGTGGGGATCATTCTTACCTGTACTAGGGACACACATAGAAACATTTTCAGCTTTTATAAAAATCCGAAGGTCTGGCACTCACGGGCTCTTGCTCTAATAGTGATAGCTGCGCAGATGAGCTATACACAGAAGCAGAAACATGACCACATCGTGTATAAACTACACATGGGCTAAGAAAAATATTTTGTATGTGTATAAAATATATACATATGGTAGCGAGCACTAAAAATGATAAAAACCCTCTTGGTTTTAGGTTAAAAGCACTCTTAAAGCCTGGTAGTGAAAGTAGTCTTAAACAAAAATAATGATAATTTCATTGTTAAACTAATTATACAGGGTGTTTCAAAGCTCTCGTTACAAACTTTGGGATATTGTTCCACTTACCAAAAACTAAATGTAAATAATGGTCAATCTCTTTTTGTTTATTGTCTGTCTATACATGTTTTTTACTTAAATAACTACTTTTTTTAAACTCAACTAAATTTAACCAAACTTCAGAAACGTATTTAATATAATTATATCTAATAATAAAAAGGGTTGGTAAATTTGTCTTATAGATTTCAAAATGGCAGTAATTTTACCTCTTAAGTTCTGGGTGAAATTGTATTATAGTATTATAAAAGACCCCATATCCTTTTAAAAGTACACCCAAATTAATACATTTGAGTCCTAGAAAGTAATAGACAAAGTATTGCTTGAGACTTGATGTCTTTTTAAAAGAACTTATATAAAATCATATGTTGTTGAGTCCCGGAGAAAAAAATTTTCATAAGAAAGTCATAACTGTATGTTGAAATTTTATTTGAAACTCAATGGTATTTCAAAAAAATATTAATTTATTCATTATAGTAGGTACCTAACAGGATGTCCTTTAATAAACACAAGGTTTCAACTAGGTGTGTTTGAAAACTACATTTATTAATTACAAGTTCATACTATGGGTGATGAAAACATTATTTAAAATGTAATAAAATGTTTTATTTTACGTATAAAGTTGTTATGTACCAAAAGTTACATAAAAACTGTTGAGTAAAAATACATATAGAAGTTTACATCAGAACTTCATATTTAAAAAACAGTTTCTTGTTGGTGTGAGTTCCTTCTTGGAAGAAGTAGCCAGCTTTTTCTTGGGAGGTGCTTCGTCACATTTTGATGTAATGGTAATCTGGAATAGACACATTTTCTTTAGATTTACACATTATAATAAAGTACTGTACGTATTGTGGTAGGTTGTGTGTAATATATTTAAAATAGGGTGAATTATTTGATAGCTTATCCTATGTACCATAGTTGTATCATCGCTAAAACTGTGTTGACCAAACATCCCAATAGTGTCAACATCAGACATGCCATCCAAATCACTACCATCCATTTCATCCAGGACATTAGTAGTCTTCATCTGGAACTAGAAAAAAATAACTGTAAATATAATGTATAAATAAAGTCTATGCCTAAGATATACAATATAATAATTATAATAGATAAAAAGAGGAATGACATTATTTTACTATGTTAAGATCCACTGTCCATTTAAACAGACATGTACAATTCATACTTTACCCAGTGTCCTTTTAAAAGGACATCAAACTTAGTACATTTCTCCATGACAACTAATAATAATTCAAGATCCATCTAAAAAAGCTTCTGTTTTATACTTACAAGTGGTTTTGAAGCAGTCTTTTCGGCTTTTTTGATATCTTCACATAAACCCTCCAGTAATTTTTAGGTTATGTAGCAACAACTTTAACTCCATGTGCTTTCAATACTGTGTCTGCTAAAAAGACAGGGCTGCCAACTTTTCCAAACAAATATTCTTTTTTCCCTGTAAATGTTCCTAAAATTGGTGTCCTTTTAAAAGGACATCGGAACTTAATTGGAGTTTCGGGTAAAAATTGCTGGGACTTAAGAAACAAATATATTTTGTACCTTTAAAAGGACTCTAAAGGACTACTTTAAGCCTTTGAAAATGACAGAGACTCAAGAGATTAAAATATATAAATTGAAAATTATTAATTTGTATTAAGATATTCTAAAAAAAGTTATTTTAGTACTATTTTAATAAAATTAATAATTTATTATTCAATTATAATTTATTTATTCAATTTAAATATTTAAAACGGCCGTCATTTTGAAACTTATAAGACAAATTTATCCAAACTTGTTTTATTATTAGATATAATTATATTAAATACTTTCTGAAGCTTGGCTAAATTTTGTTGAGTTTTTACAAAAATATAGTTATTTAAGTAAAAAAAAAACATGTATAGACAGACAGACAATAAACAAAGAGATAAACCATTACTTACATTTAGTTTTTGGCTCTTTTTGGTTTATGGAACAATATCCCAAAGCTTGTAACAAGAGTTTTGAAACACCCTTTATAAATAGTTTTATACATAATGCAGCAGACGAAGCACTGGACCTGGACTAACAACAACACAAGTTTTAGAGAAAGAGAAGGGTCGGAGAGGATAGAGAAGGGGGAGTCAGCAATAGTATTGGGTGTAGTATGCCTAAAACGAATTGCTTGTGACCTTGGGAGAGAGGGTGCGGATCAAACAAACTCAAATTTAATATGACTGGTATTCCCGGCAAACTCTCATTGAGTTAAAAACAGTGTGTGTGTGTGCATATATACGCACACCGCTCGATCGGAGAAAAATGTTTGCGTATATAATCGGCATACGCTCGCAGAGTTAAGAAAATCAGCAGGAATATTTGTTTATAATTCAGCCATGAAAGTGTTAAGATTTCCTTACCATAATTTTAACCTCAAATCCACAGATTTTATTTAATTTTTTAAGTATAGCAACTAAACAATTTAGTGCAGACGTATGAAAAAAATGATGTCAATTTGACAATATTTGTACTAGCTTTAACATTTCTATCACACAGATTTTGCTAAATCTGGGGTCTGTACATAGTGTGTATCGGTCTTAAGACATACGGTAAGTATACTTTATTCTGTATTTTTTATTTTGGATGGTTGCCAAGGTTAGGAATTACGTAGGGAAGCTAATTAAGTATCAGACTGGTCAGTTTCCTCAAAATTAGATTAATACCCACTGGTTCGGATTCCACGTTACACTATAGGTCCCTTGCTATTAATAGATGCCCTTTCTGAGCGTGTCGATCTCAGTAACCAGATTAAACAGGTCTTCTACACTCTTGTAGTTTTATTATTAGCATTTTTCCTTAAAATACACAAAGGCAGTGATAGCGTCTCAAATCTAATGCAGAAAACTTTAATTTTTGTTTTCAACTAGTTTTAGCAATGAATACACATCTATCTATATAAGAAGCGAAAAGACAATGTTAAAAAGTTAGACTACTTCTTTTTCTAATTTTGCTATCTTGGCGTGGCCACCGCTAGGTCGAGCTTGTTGCGCAGCAGCCTAGAGAGCGAGGGAAGATTACACATTGCCATGAGAATGAAACAGGAAACAGCAACAACCAGAGTATTGGCATCCGCTCTGCTACAAGAAGTCTGACAATTTCCTTATTTTCCCTTCTTATAGATGTGTATTCATTGGTTATAGTTAATTTGTCTACTTATATTTTGCAAACTGGCAAGAAAAGCCATACGAAATAGATATGTAGTTCGTAAAAATCTCCCAAGTTGCAAATAGTAACAACACCTATCTTTAATACAGCACTAAATAAAGCATGTCACTAACAAATAACATTATATCAGAAACTCAGAATTTAAAATAGCGAAATAATAGACTTCTGTCCAGAGGAGGAAGGTTCTCTCAATGACCTTGGCTCCTACATACATCTCTAGCCTGTTATGTAGGCTTGATTATGTTTTCAGAACAGCCTTAAGGTATTTTATAAATTTATTTTAAATGTAAAAGGTAGAACAAAATAATAAGGAAAATGAGACATTTTATAAAAAAACACACAATTTATTTTTGTAATAATTGAGGCCAGTAGGTACACCGGCATGATTCAAGAACCAGAGGCCAGCCAAGGGGCTGTGGCTATGCCTCTGGCTGAAAGGAATGGAGCTCAGATCATTGAACTGGATATCACAGCTGTTGGCCAGCCTGGGACACTAGAGTAAGCTATGCTGGAGGTGGTCAAGAGTGAAGTCAGCAGTGCTTGTTGGATAAATAAAAGAAATAGAGTAAAGAAATATTTTGTAATTAATATTTAGAAATGTTTTAACAGTTACTTCTTAATATAAAAATTAAGAGCAAAACAATTTTTATTATTTCATTAAAATGTGTTTTATAATAGAATTATTTTGATTCTCTGAACTACACAAGGTCTAATTAGACAAAAATGGGGATCTTTATTTTGTCTACCTTGATTGTTATCACTCCTTGACCAGCCCAGAGGAACAAAGGGAGCCAGCGCAAAAGGCACAAAACAAAGGCAAACTGATCTTTTATATATCTCAAGTGTCAATCACGATTATTATACCTATTCACTAAAATTAAAAGCCTGTAGCAGAAAATATAAACGGCCATCACTCACTGAGCATGTGTAATCGTGTCCTTCAGGGGACCAACAATTACTGGGTTTTTTTAAATTTTATTTTGGCTTGACACTTGACAATGAAATTATAACCACTTACATCTAGAATGAAAACTATAAAAAATTAACAAACAGAACAATAGTGACTATCAAATACAATATCAAGATAAGATGTTTGCATGTTCAATAAAAATGTAAATATCTTATAAACAACAATAGAAACTAAAAAATACAATAATAAACATATACAAAACTATATTGCTAAAGAAGGGCTCATCTTAAATATTTTCGACTTCACTTTGTACATTAATTAACTATTTGTGACATTGTATCGTAACAAAAACTTATATTCTGATTTTTTAAAATATTTATACAATATTTTTCAATCCACCTTCAACTCGGAAATGAAAAGTAAATTTTTGATATTTTTAATTTCGGTACATTACATGAAATATACTGATAATTTGTTGTCGTTATGAATAAAAAGTAAAGTACGGAGTAAGTAAATTTTATTGTAGTGATTTATCAATTAAATTAAACAAACACACAAAGAAACGATCATTTCTAAGACCAACACAACATTTTCATAAACTTATACCGTATTCAGAGACGTCAGAAGATTGTAGCGAGGGAGTTCAGAAACACAATAGACGCCGGCACTTCCTTCACAACTCCCTCTAATCCCTTGACAACATATACACTTTCAATGACAGTACTATTGTTGAATGCCACCATGTCCATAATTTGACATGTGTTTCTTTGTTTTATGTTAAGAGACAATATTATTATTAATAGTTTAAGGATTACTTTCCATCATGAATTTGTCATTAAAAGCTGTCCAAAACGCTTTCAATAAAACCCATAAATGAATAACAGTTATTAATTAATATAATAAAATTATTAATTTATGGAGGTTTGAAGAAAACAACTATAAAACAGCAAGTAATAAACGTAAAAACTACTTCTACGAATCACATTATAACCATGAGATGTGAATTCAAAAGATATGTGGTTAAAATTACAGTTAGTGTGTCTTACTTACTAATAAAAACGGTTTTTGTATTTGATATAGACTTAAAAAGACCATTTTTAACCTCCAAATATTTGGATTAAAACATTTACTTTGGTAAGCATTATTAAAAATACCTCTTTCAAACAAAATTTTAAGTAGATACACTTTTGATACAAATAATTTGACTAAATACATTAAATCGTGAGATCGTTTAGCTATGAAGTTAACAAAATTACAACTTATTACATATATATAATACATAGCTTACAATATCAACACAGTAGAACCTCAGTAGTCCTGAGCACTTCAGTCAGATCATTTATACAGATTTAGATTACTGAAAATAAATCAAATCACTATTTAATAGTTTGCACTATAAATTACACTATTTACTCATAAGTAATAAAGTACAATTTTATACATCACTAGTATATGTGACACACTTTGGACTGAACGGTTTGGAATGACGAGTTGATTAAACACAAACATTCCACTCAAATAAAAAACACACCTGAACATTTTCTAACTGTAAGCTGCCTTGACTGAGACACAAAGCGATAAAAAAAACCATAAAATTTTGAAACACACAAAGATGCCTAGTATTACAATACAAAACTACATCAACATTGTAGCACTGGAGTTACAGTGTACCAAATTGATAAGTTTTTCCCACAATATTTAGGTTTATTGTTTGGAAAGAGGTTATAGGCAAATAATAGTTCATACCAACGATCTCTGTGTGATTCAATAGAAGGAAATTAAAGAGAGAAAAAGGAAAAACTATGCTGCTATCGTCCACTTGGTCAGGAGACACTTTGGTACTGATAACGAAGTGGCGTTTAGAGCCGGGGGTGGACAGCCAAAATAGACAAAGAAGAATTTCATAATGCTGGGTTTTTGGACATTGTCTGCAAGATACTGAGAACCACCATCAGTGTCTTCAGATTGCATAATATGGACCACAGCAGATTAAGACTTCCTTTTTCCATATATTGAACACCACAAAAAGTGAAATATGGGGAAACTGAAAATAGTCGGAGAACACAAGGTGAGAGAAGCATGGAGCTTATGGGCAGACACCAGACTGACACCAAACCTTGATAAGCCTGAAACCACAATTTTACTCTGTTATCACAAGGAACCCAGAAGAGATAAGGAGAATGATTTAAGATAGTCCAAAGGATCAGAAGTAGCGGTATAGACATCGAGACTGCTAATAAGGATGATGGGCCTATAAGAGACAGTCCACAGGATCAGAAGCGGTATAGCCACTGAGACTGCCAATAAGGAAGATGCCTCTTAGAATCAATGCTTGAGGGATTCGGTACTAAAGCTTGTTGAGCCTCAGTGGGTGGGTCCCAAGGTCATCTTCCTGACAACACCCAAGGCCAAAGAGGACGTTTACGTTTTGATGGGTATTCTTGAACGAATTGCAGCCCAAAACATCACAGACGCTATGTTAAAGAACAAAGCCGAGGTGATCAGGATAAAAAGTAACAGAGCATGTAACTCAAATGTCTTCCCAACCAGAGTCCTCAGCAGGATTAAAGGAGAGGTCAATGCTGAGTGCAGAAGATGCAAGGAGAAGATCGAGTCACTGGGATATGTCAGCAGAATTTGTCCAGCAGGAAGAGGTAGAAGGCTCGCCAGACATTAACTTGTTGTCAATTTAGTCTACAAGAGAGCTACTGAGGCTACCTGGACAGTTGCGTATAAAGGACTGTCACACATATGGGAGGATGGTTATTACCACTGCATGTGTATGGGCACATTAAAACGACTAATGTGGAAAGCAATTCAGTTGGCCAGATATGTCCGCAGAATGGGTCTGCTGTAAGCATTCTTATATTGAAATCAATATGTGTCGTTTGATGTTAACTTGTTTTGTATTTCTGCCATCGTGTACTTATGAAGAAAATATTTGTTAAATGGAACAACATTTTACACATTTAATGTCCTGTTTAGAAACAACCAGTTTTGTCCTTCCAGTGGTCTGGTTATTCCAAAGTAAACAAGTTACGTAGAATGTACATGAGAGGATTTAAAATTAAATTTGTCCATCTTTCTTTAATATTTTGTTCAAATTATCTCAATGTGGTCTTGAACTAATGAGGTTCTATTGCACAAACAAAATAGATGCAAAACTTTTACTGCATTTCAGTGTTAAATTGATGGTAATAAAATACATAGAACTCAAACATTGATAAAACCATGTTTATGTTAAAACATTAATAACGTCAAAATTTAGAAAACAAAACATCAGATGATAAACAAAAAGACTAGACATTGTTGTTTGATAAAGGAGAGGACTTTAAGATGGGTGAAGTGATCTACACGTACCAAGTAAAATGAGCATGTTTGTTCCAACTAAACAATCAATAGATAAACAAACAGAGGAACTAAACACAAGTGCTAAAATATAATACATAAATATATTTCTATATTTTCTCTTTTGGATAAAATTAAAAACAAGTATAACTATAAAACTATAGTCTTGTCCCCTACAAAATGGGGGCCAATATTGCACCTTTTGGTAGACCTCATGTGGTGCTTTTGACGTTGCTTAATTAATATTAACAGTTGCCAGGCTAGGGTGACTGACATTCATTGCAACATTTCTGGTACTATTTTACAACTTATTATGACATTTAAAAATAATGTAAGTTAGCTTTATAGTCTTAAAATTGTAGAATTTTGAAAAATAAGAGCTTTTTTACCATCAGAAAAAGAGTACACAAATTAGTTTTAGCCAGAAGTAGCTTGGGTACTTGTAATTATTGTCCAAATTCACTCTAGAAACTCACATAATTGTCAATACTTTCACAAAGGTCCACTTTAAACAAGATTAAAACTACAAAAGTTCTTTTAAATAATGTAGGGTAGGCGCTGATTTGGTCGGAGGTATGTTGAGTGAAAATAAAATGTTTTACTGGTATCAATGCTATTATCTTATAGCAAGTCAAGTTCCGATTGGCTGGCTAAAGAAAAATGACAAGTTTTGACCAATATAAGGCAGTAAAAAATATATACATTTGCAGTAAAAAATTAGGCCTCAAGTTGAATTTATGTGCATTGATTGTAGTCTATAAGAAAATAGGTAGACATGTTCAAGGTGGAATCATACAATTCTCATATCACCAATTATAACCTAATTATAATTCCAACAAGTGTAAAACAATGAAAAACAGTCACGTGTGGGTGATTCTGTTAATAAGGTAAATTTATGATAGAAAAGTGGATGAAGATTGGAATAGTATTCTTAGGGAATATTAGTAAGACTTAACGTTTTATTTAAAACAGAACTGGGCAAAAGCTGGAAAAGTCCTAGATGACATTTAAAAAATTAAATATATATATATATGTGTGTGTGTGTGTGTCTTTATATGAAAATATTGGTGAATAAACATGTTACTTTACTATGTTTTTAATGTACATTTCCATTTTTAAATAGAAACATGATTAGGTAACCCATTGGTGATTTAATTAACTAAAGCCAAATTTTTTTAAGGGCAAGTACTTGTATAAAAAGCCAAAAATGAGCAACTGTTGCTATTGACTAACAGTCAATCAACATTACATTAGAAGCATCCTACTGCTATGCTGTGATGTTGCCACACCGTTCTCTAACGTACGAGACCCGTACCCGCAGAACGGTTCTAATGCAATTGCACCAGTCACCTTTTTTCACCTCGTCTGGGATTCTAACTCAGACCCCTGGCCACAGGAGGCGACGGCTTTATCCTCTAGACTACCGAAGGGTGCGATGTAGCATTGGCCAAAACTGGTTCAATACAGCTAGAGCTCTTAGCAGAAGAATTTTTAAGTATATAGTTGTAGTTATTCTTTTTTTACTAGGTCTGCTCATAACAGGTAGTGCTTTCTAATGAAAATGTATCTTGACAATTAAAATGATTGTTTGGTGCGTTCATTCATTATTTAAATAATGCTAAACACAGAACGAGTCCTGCTTGTCAGTCGTTGCCAATGGGTTAATGGAACTTATTCACTCAACTGCCTTACAGATTACAAAAATGGTTGATATCATTCTATAGAATGAATAGGCACAGGATTATTTCCTATAAAATGGTGCATTTTCCCTCTATTTGAAAGCATCTAGCAACAAAAACACAACCAAATAGGAAAGAGAAAAGGCTATTTATATTTACCACTGAGAACTTGATTTTATAAACTCTACCAGCCATGGACTTATAATTAGGTAGATTAGTCAATCTATCTAATTATAAGTCTTTTAAAGAATATGGTAAAAAAAGTTAAAACATGAATAGCGCTTGAACATTATAGAATTTTTTCACAATAAGAAAATAAAGATTCTTAAAAATAATCCAGGGACATTGACGAAATAGTACAATTCTCAAACAAACATTTGACACATGATATAAACTACAATAGAATGTGATTTTGAACTGCTACGACTGGCAAAACTAATTTGTACCAACTGAGCCATGTCAGTCTCCAGAGCCTCGGTGAGATCAGAGTCAGTGTGGACCACAGGGCTTTGGTTCACGACACTGAGGAGATGGGGTTGTGTGGGGAACCCATCTGAGTCAACACTTTGTCCAGCCACTGGAGGGGGCCGTGCAGGTGAACCTCGATCCAACAGGGTGTGCTGGTCACGTCCTGCCGGTGGTACTCCGCACCCCACCCCTTGACAAAGGACATTCTGCAACATAGGGCCCTATGTCAAGCGTTTATGTTTGTTACACACATTAACTAATTTTTTACAATGAATTAGCATTAGTGTTACATATTTTAATAACCATTAATCAATTATGCAAAATATTAACACCTTCACTGATGAAATGTTTTACATACAATGTTTTAAAATGTGGATATAACACTTCTTTAAACTTATAAAAAAATGATGTGAGGATCATCAAAATTTTGTGTAGAGAGCTATAGGACGCCATCTTGAGGGCTCTAAACCCCCGCGCAGAGAAGCGTAAAAACTGCTTTGACTCATTTTTGACATCAAAATCACTTTTTTGGACATTTTTGACTCAAATCGCTTTTTAAAATTTTCGAATCCTCCTTCATTTTGATTTTATAGGTTATTGAAGTTACCCAATATTCAAACTAGTGCCAAAATAAAACTAGAGCTGTTATCGAAATTTTAAAAAGCGTTTTTAGTCAGAAATTTATCTAGTTTATATTTAATTTTGGTTTCAGATCTTTGAAGCTTCAGCCGCAATATAGGACCGCGCAAATGCCTGCATGGTAATTTATTGCTAAAAAATGCGGTGATTCATGAGATCCAAGTGGTGAAAACCTGAACTTCTTAGTCGCGAATGGATTTTACTACTTCATTCATAAAAACATTTCTTCATTTAACTTAACATCGATGGATGATATGTAGGCCTACGACGACTGACATCAGTATTATTTTACAGACTCATTTACTCACTTAGAGTTTAGTCTATTTACTTTTGTATGGCTTATTTCGTTTAAATTAAAATGTGCGTTCCCATGTGGTTCCTGTTATAATCTAACCACAAAGTAAAGAATAAAATGTTTATTCTTAATGACAGTGCACAATATTTATTATGTCATGACAAATACTGTAATAATCATCTATATACAACATGTCTATGAAATTAATCATATAAAATACATTAACAAAAGCGTACAGTAAATATATTAATTCAATGATTCCGGCTTGATCAAAGCAATAAGTAATTCTAAGTCATTGTCTCTATGGACCAATATTTTATTTTTAAATTATAAATACAGTAATGTTAACTTGTAACTATTAATTTATTATAGTTCATTAATGTTAAGGTAGAAAAAATGCTAGGTAATTTATTTGTAATTTTATAAGAAGGTAACTTCTAAGCAAATATTTTTCCAAAACGGTAACAAGGACAGAAAAATATGACAGCCGGGGACAGGGCGGGGCGGAGCGGCAATCCTTTTGAGAACTTTGAAGTCATGGGGCAAGGTAGTGTTTGGGAACCTCGTACCACTCCTGGTGTATTCCGTTGAACAGGCAATTAGGAAGATAAAAATTGATATATTTAAACATAGTGCAATGAGAAGAAAAATAATAAAATACGAATTTAAAAAAGTTTTCTTAATTAGCATAGTACGTGTTGGTAGATAAATTTAATACTATATTAATATAAACCGAAAAAATATAATATAAACTGAACAAATGTAGGTTACGAAATCGATCACCATAACATTCGTAGCCTACATATTGCACTTTTTTTTTATAAATACCTTATAAGTATTATGCTGTATGAAATTTGCATTGTGTGATGTTCACATGTGTATTGAAATAAAATTGTTAAACTATTATTAAATTGCTCAAATAAGATGTTCTGCTCGGTTTGGTTTTGTATTAATTTAATGCATTTTCAATTAATTGAGTATCCACTGACTAACTTGTAGCAGCCACACTGATCAACTTGGGTAGTCATCGTGATGGACTTGTCTAGCACTCGTGATCAACATGGCTAAAACTCATGATCAGCTAGGGTAGTACCCGTGATCAACATGGCTAACACTAATGATCAATTCGTGTAGTACCCGTAATAAACTTGGCCATCCACCATCATGGACTTGGCTAGTGCTCGTGGCTAGTCAATAATGGGTGGTTAGTCAAGTAGACCACAGGTGCTAACCAACGTAATCACTGATGATTGCACAAGTTCAGTTCTCCAAGGGTGCTACTCAAAATTATTATGTGCGGCTACCTAAATTGACTGTATTCTACCTAAGATTAGAGATCCTACCTACTAAGTTGACCACAAATTCTACAAAAGGTAATCACGGGTGGCTTCTCAAGTTGACCACGGGTCCTACGCAAAGTAATCACAGGTACTATCCGAGTTGACCATGGGTGCTACCCAAGATAATCGCACTTATTACACTCAAGTTGAACACTGGTGCTACTCAAAGTAATGACTGATAATACCCAAGTTGACTACAGATACTACCCAAGTTAATAAGGCATGGCTACTCAAATTAATTACGGTTTCTCCCCTAGTGGCTACTCAAGTTGACAATCAGTGCTACCCAATGTAATAAGGGGTGGCTACTCAAGCTGACCATGGGTCCTACCAAAAGTACACAGGTACTACCCAAGTTGACCACCTGTGCTACTTAATGTAAGTACTACCCATGTTGACCACGGGTGCTACCCGAGGTTATCACAAGTGGCTACTAAAGTTTATCATGGATGCTACCCAAGGTAATCAGGGATGGCTACTCACATTGACCACGGGTCTTACCCATGGCATTAACTAAGTTCATCACCGTAATTATGGGTGGCTACCCAAATTGACCGCGTGTTCTACCTAAAATAACTGTAGGTCGTACCTAAGTTGACCACAGGCTCTAACCAAGGTAATCATGAGTGGCTTCCCAAGTCACAAAGGATCTTACACATAGTAATCACAGCTACTATCTCAGTTGACTACGAGTACTACCCAAGGCAATCATGGATGGCTACTCAAGTTGATCATGGATGCTAGTAAATGTAATCACAAGTACTATCGAAGTTGACCATGGAAGCTACCCAAGGTAATGACAGATATTACCCAAAATGATCACTGGTGATACACAAGGTAATTATAGTTACTACCCAAGTTAACCAAGAGTGCTGCCCAAGATTAATCACAGATAGTAAACAAATTGACCACGGGTTATACTGAAGGTAATCACAGATTCTATCCAACTTGACAATGGGATCTACCCAAATCACATATAATACGCAAAATGATCAATGGTGGTGCTACCCAAGGTAATCATAGATATTACCACAGAGGACCAAGAGTACTACCCAAGGTATTCATAGGTGCTACCCATGTTGATCATGGGAGCTACCCAAGTCAATCACAGGTACTACTCAAAATGAATATTGGTATTACGGGTGGCTACCTAAATTGACCACGCGTTCTACCCAAAATAATCACAGGTACTATCTAAGTTGACCACGGGTGTTACCCAAGGTAATCATGGGTGGCTACTCAAGTTGGCCACGGGTCCTACCAAAGATAATCACAGGTAGTACTCACGTTGACCACCGGGGCTACCCAAGGTAATCAGGTATGGCTACTCACGTTGACCACAGGCCTTACCCAAGATAATCACAGGCACTACCAAAGTTCACCATCGGTCCTATCTAAAGTAATCACAGGTACTACCCATATTCACTACTGTTAGGATAATTACAGGTCCTAAGTTGACCACAGGGTCTATTCAAGGTAATCACAGGTGACTTCCCAAGTCCTGTCCACCACAGATCCCATCCTACCCAAAAAAATCACAAGTACTAACTATCTAAGTTGGCCATGAGTGCTAACATTGATTTTATACACAAATAGATTTCCCATCCAATGTTAAATTTTGAGTCTCAAAATATCAGCTGTTTTTGTGGTCCATTGTGGAGCGCTAGTGTAGCTCCATGTAAGTGTAATGCAGTTTAAAACAGCTGTGGTTGCGGGCCACACTAACTAACAAAATTACTGCCACAAATATTCCTATTAGATGGTTTATCTATTGTAGGTGTATATAATCAAGGGTGCTACCAAAGACAATCCCACTTATTGACCACGCGTCCAACCCAAGGTAGTCATGAGTGGCTAGTCATGTTACCACGATTTATAATCAAGATAATTAGGGTGGCTACCCAAGTTGACCATGGGTGCTACTCAAGGTAATCACAGGTACTACCCAAGTTGACCATGGGTTCTACCCAAAATAATCACAGATACTACCCAAGTTAATCACGGGCGGTACCCAAGGTAATATCTGGTACAACCCATGTTGATCACATTTTGAATGTATGTAACTGTTCTTAAAAGATCAATTTATTATATTATATTATTTATTATATTATTATAATTACAAATAACAGTGACTTTATAAAATTGCGACTTACTCAGCTATAACTCATGTATCTGTATATTATAATACTCTGGTAATTGGTTATTTAAATGTAATTATATATTATCAATTAATTTTTCAAGCATTTTTTTTTAATTTTTATTTATTAGGAATAACATTGATTTGTTTCTAAATATGTTTTAACATCATCTTTAATCCACGCAATATAATCATATCCTATAAACAAGAAATACATTCATTGGTAAATAAATGTTTAGCGCTTATATACTGTGGTGCCAAAATGGATGAGTCCAAACTGCTTAGACAGGTGAGGTCAAATTGGTAGCTACATGAGCCTAAACTACCCCGAACATACATGTTTATGAGGCCAGACTACTGTCAGGTAGGTGGCCCAATTTGCTTTGAACGTCTAAAGTTATATGTTCGGAATTGATATATGCTCTCAGCAGTTTCTCTGTTTTGATTGTTGGTGATTTTTAACAGTCATGTTTAAAAAAAATCGTCATATATAGTAATTTGTGTATGCCTAATTGAATCATATTATATTAATCACTACTAAAATACTGTGAAATATTTATCAGTAAAACTAAAATTTTGCAGTTGTAAAACTAAAACAAGCAATTGTGTAAGAACTTTTGTCGAAGCAAAATAATTGCTTTTCTCATGGCAATGGGAAAACTGAGCAAGATATCATTCATACAGTTCGCTTCGGTTTTCGTCTCTGTCCATGAAAATCTTTGTTGTAACAAAATGTCTGCTTTTTGAAACCATTTTGTCCCCGTAGTGTTATTTTCATGTATTGTAGTAATTTATTCAGCATACTCCAGAAGCAAATAAAAAAGTGGCCACATTTCAATTATATTTTAATGTTTGGAAATTAGTGTGTTATGTTGTAATTGCCATAAAACTATGATAGTTTATGTGAAATCATTTTTATTTTATTAAAAATAATTAATAAACCGTACAAAACTATAAAACGTAAAATAAATTGACAGGTGGTATTTTTTACCATTACTTTTTAACGTGTTTTATTTAGTTTTCATTAAAGCGTATCCTTTAATGCTTTAAGCGTATGTTGAGAATTGTTGTGGCGTTCATTTAATATTATTTTGTTTTAATCTTCAACCGAACATAAAAAGATACAAAATAGAAATTTATTTGCAAATTAACGCCTTTTATTAAATATTTAATCACATAAAAACCAATATTTAGATCACAATCCAACAACTTTAAGGAATATTTACAAAAACCATAGTTTGTAAAGTAATTTACTTAGTTTTTAGTAAAGCGTATCTTTATGTTTATAAATCAAACTCTTCAATTGTTTTTCAATTGTAGAATATAAGTAAGGTAAGCCTATACCTAACTATGTTAAATTTTACTGTTTTGAGAATAACAAGAATTATGATTTTGGAAAACGTTTCCAGTAGAAATTCAATATTTTAGTAAACCCCCAATTTTAACAGTGAATAACTTGATTTCGCTGTAAAAAGTCTACTTTTCTAAATAAATATTACTATTTTTTTATAAAAACAAAATGACATAAAAAATGTTAAGAAATAAAATACAGCAGCAAAACCGGTACTGACTGGAAAATTGACAATTGTTGAAAAGAATTGGCCTTTCTGCTCAACATACATTCAGACAGAGAAGGTCGGGCGTAGCCCACCTGAGGAGGCGACAGTCGGGAGGGAGGGGTAATTGGGGTTTCCGGTTGAAAATACTACGAAAACTTACTATACAGGAAATTATTCAAGGGACTATATTATTCTGTCCGGCGGATTAAACTTCTTTAACCTAAAATAACTGGACGTAGTTCCATCTTCTCTCGCCAGTGTCGCATGACTTCTATATTTTCTTTCCCTTTAGAGCTCTCTTAATGCCTAACCATGATGTCACTTTTGCGTCATCTATAGATGTCGTCCAAAACTGGAGCCAGTTTGCAATCCCTCTCTCTACCAATAGTATTTCCGACAAAAATTTCACAAAAAAGTTTATTACAGTATGTTTTATACACTTTTATAGTCTTTTATTTTCAAACAAGTCGCAAAAGTTGTCGAAATAAAAAAAAATCACTGCGTGTCCTAGACGACCATGCTGGATTGACGTTAACATCGGCCTGAGAGCTGTGCAAACTTTCTTCTGATTCGTATTTTCCATCAAAGAATTGGGTTTTAATAAAATAAGCATCCTTCATTGCAAAAATATAGAACTATATATACATACCCAAAATAATCGTGATGTAATAATTAAGTTTACTCAAGCACTTAATATGACAAAAATAGCAAATGGAAAAACACTGAGAAACAACATATGACTAGCACAAAACGCAAAAGCAACTAAGGTCAAAACTACTAATTACATACCGTAGAAAGTTAAGGGACTGACAATACTGTAAATGATAAACTTAATGAAATTGTTGGACATGTCATATTTATCTTTGCTGTCCAAATTACTAAGATTTTTGGTAGCATCAATCACATCATTAGGTAGAACAGGTCTAAGTTTAAAATGTACAAAACCTAATGTATTGAAAGTTCGTCGTCTTCGCTACAACAACCTTTGGTGTATTGGAACTTTGAACTCAAAAGGATTACATTTAATCTCCCTTACAAAATTGTTTAACTGTAACCCTATTTTAGATAAGTGCAATGTTACCTGATTGTGCACATTTTGGTGAGTTCGTAAACTGCCTCAAACCCATGATTGACAGATTGGGACAACAGTTGGGCAAACTCTTGATTGTTGAATATCTTGAGCGAACAACCTGGTGGTATTTTACAGACTGTGGACGGGTGGAAGCCGTGATGGTGGTTGCAGTTGCGTGACTGTACAAATATGGCGCTGTCTGATAAACACTCTGCATACACCTCTCCACCCACATAGTACAGATGAACACCTACACATCATGGTTTGGTGTTATTCCCCACACAACAGATTTTAAATAAAAAATAAGGTTATTTAAATCTTATGCAGATCTCAGGGCAAATTACAAAGATTACTTTTAAAAAACCCTGAGTAGAAAAAAAAGCACTGGGCTTCAGATATTTACTAAGACTTTGTAAATGTATGATATTTTGGATATCTTGGTGGCATTCTCATTAATAATAACATTGTTACAATTGCAACGTTACTATTGATATTATCTTAAGAAATGTCTCACCTTTAATAATAGTTTTTAAACAGTAACAAAATAAATCTGAATGAGAGAGATAGGTCATCAGCTAACTTACCTCCTTGCAGTAGTAAAAAAACAAGACTTCAACACTAGACAAATGTTGAAGCTGACACTCTCCTCAAGTAAGTGGAGGTTGATTATTCATTGGTGACTATCAATAACATACATCAAAGTATGATTCATTTTGTATGTATCTGAGAATAGAATAGAAATTCTCTACCCATCATCATTCTCCACGTTTCCAATACTTTATGCAGGACGTTACGAGAGGACCTGACAGCTCAGAGACAAGAAATGTACAGGAAGGCAGCCGTTAGACGGCCGGGTGTTCTACGTCAATGGCACCGGGAAGCGCGGCGTAGCGACCAAGCTGTCAGATATGGAGGTGGCGTCGACTTGACTGTACACCCCGTAAGATTGTTCTTTTATTTAATGTTGTACATGTTAGTTTTGCCAATTTAGTAAATTTCTGTAGTGTGAAATTTGTTTTGTTTGTTTATGTAGAAGTTAGGTTTGTTTTAATTTTGTTAATTTCTAAATATGCCTTTATTTAATTTGGAAGAAGTTAGCTCTTTTTAATTTGTTGTAATCTTAAAACGTACAACTTAACATTTCTTTTAATTTTGTAGTAGTTTTGTTAATTTCTGTAACGTAAATGTTGTTTATTTGTCAATGTAGAAGCTAGGTTTGTTTAAATTTTGTCAATTTCTAAAAATACTTTTATTTAATCTGGAAGAAGTTAGCTCTGTTTAATTTATTGTTATCGTAAACCATATAACTTAAAATTTCTTTTATTTAATTTGAAGTAAAGTGGTTTTGTTTAATTATGTTAATTTCTGTAACATATACTTTGTTTTGTTTGTTTACGTAGAAGTTAGATGTGTTTAAATTTTGTCGATTTCTAAAAATATCTTTTTTAAATCTGGAAGAAGTTAGCTCTGTTTAATTTGTTGTAATCGTAAATCATATAAGTTCTTTATTTTATTTTTAGAAGTTAATTTTAATTCCGTTAGTTTTAAATATATAGATTTAGTCTTCCTGCAAATGTTCAATTGTTTTGATAACTTGTCAAAATTATGACTGAATTTTTCATCAGTCTGAACCAAATCAGTTTAGTTTTATAAAATTTTTATTTTAAATTCATTTAAATATCCCGTGATTTCAATCTTTTCACTTTTATTCAATTATTTCATGTATATACAGTATTAAGTTAGTATAGTTAATTAAAATCTTTATTTTTGCTTTTGATTGATAATACCGCACACAACAACGGCAATAATTGTAATGCATTATCTCAATTTAATATAATTATTGTTTTGGCTCAATTATCAATTATGTTTTATTTTAATTTTAAATTGCATCCTATTGTTTCTAAAGTTTGTGTAATTTCCCGCTCAGTCTATTTTTTATTGTTTTGTTGGAGTGCGGACATTAATTATGTTATGATACTGAGTCTGCTATTAAGTTATTTAGTTTGTGTGTGTATATGTGTTTTGTTTCTGTGTGTGGTTACCGTCACTGTGCTATGCTGCTGTTGTCGCTGGCTGCTCGATCGCATAGCCTTCGGGTGATCCCGTGATGGCGTCTCACTCTTCCCCCCCCCCACACCATCAACTTTGCAATCAGATCACTTCGCCAGCACCCTTACCCCCTTTGTCAATACTCAATCTCTTCTTGGTCGTAATGACGAATTTCGTTTAATTTTTTTATTTTCTACTTTTGATATAGTTTTAATTTCCAAATCGTGACTCAAGCCTAATATATCAGATAAAAGTGTTGATCTGTCTGGATATATTCTTTATCGTAATGATCGTCTGTCCAAAGGTGGTGGAGGAGTTGCAGCTTTTGTCAAATTTAATTTACCCACAATACTGTACTCCTCTGACACCACCAGTTTGGGGCGACCTGAGTACATTTTCTTGATGTTTCTGTTAATAATAAACATGTTTTGATTTCTGTTTGTTATAGGGCACCTAATCTTGCTTTCTCGTTGAATTTGAATCCATTCTTCTTGATCTTATGGCTCATTATAGTCATGTCATTGTAACTTGTGACTTTAACTCGGAGCTTTTGTGCCCTGCTACTTACGATTTGACTTACTTAACCCTTTCCACTCCAATTACTGGGAACCTAGTTTCCCTATCAGCTCCATTTACTTTTAACCCTCCGTTTGATGACTATCGCATGGTGCGATATATTGGGTCAATTATAAATGATGATATCGCACTGTGCGATATATTCGATTTTCGTAATTTACGCAAAAATGGCGCTAGCGATAATCTCGTATTTGATGTTGTACTAAAGAGGAAATAATAGGGTTTCCATGGATATATTGGATTTAAACTTTTTTGACGTTTTTGAGAATATTGGGAATATAGTTTGACAGCTGATTGGCGCCAGCGCTCTGACAGTAGCGGAGTTGCATTGTCGTGTTGTTGTTATTGACGATAGAGGCTAGGTTATTGTTTTATATTATTGTTTTTATTATTATTGTGTATATATATATATATATATATATATATATATATACGTTATTATGAGTGAACTTAGCCGTTCTAGTGCTATTAGGCACTGTTTGAGTGAAGATGTTAGTGAAGGAAGTGACAGTGAAGTTAATAATAATTCTGGTGACATTGTGTATATAAAGTGCTGTAAATATAAATTTCTATACTATTAACATTTTTTTTATTATATAATATTTGTGGACTAGTGTTTTTTACATGAATAGTTTGATTTTTGCATAGTTTCTTTGATAAATATCTATAAAACTGATGAAATGTTATACTAGTATAAATTTGCATACGGAACAAGTATACAGTTTTCAACTCCTGAGTGTTATATATTGTTATAAATTGTGTGTATATGATAATATTTCTATTGTAAACCAAATTTGGAACATTTTCTATATTTTAGATTTTTTATTGAACAATGTTTTGATAAACTTTTGTGGCATCAAACAGAAAAAATATAAAAACATTTTTTTCAAGACTTCAATTTTCAAGCCATCAAATTTTTAAAAATTTTGGTAAGTCAAATATTATTTTATTAATTGATAGAGCATGTTTTTGCAATAAAAACGACATATAATAAGTCATATTGCAACTATTCTAAAGATATGTAAAAAATGTTTAAAATTAACTATGTAAATTGCCCAAAAACCGCTTATCATTTATAAGTGATATAGTCATCAAACGGAGGGTTAAGCAAAGATTGCCTACTACATTTGTTCAGTGGGAACAACATATATCTGATAGTTCCAAAAAGCTGATGTATTTTTTCTTTGTTTCTTCTATGACTAAAGTATAGATTAATATAAAATAAAACATATATTTTTATTTTCAAAATTTTTTAATTATATATATTTATTGGAACAAAATATAATTTCTAACAAAAAAACGGATACAAGAAGAATTTTTGAAAAAGTTTAAATAGGAAGAATAGTATTTGTGGTTTGTTTTTTGTTGTTTGTATCCTTACAAACAAAAAAAAGTCATTTTCAAATATTTTGGACTAAATTATACATAAAAAAAATATATAATTCTAAAACAAATTTTTTTTGAAAAACAACATTTTTACCAAAAAAATTATTTTCACTGCAACTAGTAAACAATTGCTCCATAAATTTTATTTTATTACTTAGCAACAGTCAAAAGGTACATAATTTAGACCAAATTTGTAAGTAAAGCTTTTTTCAATAATTCAAAACATGTTATCAGCTAAAAATATAAACAGACAAAATCTAATAGCCTACTTGCTACGCTCTTTCATTTTCATACCGGTTACACATAGGCCTACGGTAAAAATACTTATGAACATACAGGAAATGTAAAAGATGAAAAGAAATGTTTTAGGCACATAACTAGTTGGATAATAAATTCTCGTCAAATAGTAAGCTGGTAATACCGTCATCACTGAGGTTCGAAATCGAAACTATTCTGTCGCCACTTCCATCATTTGGTAGAACACTACTGCCGTCGTCTTCACCTATTTTATTCGACAGGAATCACCGTCGTAAAAATAAAAATATTATGAATAAACAGTAAAACAACAACGATAACCTAGCAACAACAATGCGTTTTATAAGCTCATTACGAACGATAACATATGACGGAACAAAGTGAGTGCAGATAGCTGTTGCAGTCAGCCAGCTGTTTACAGAGCAGCCACAGACGACAAACATTACATTTTCTGAGGTTTGTTTACCGATACTAAACTCAAACGGTTCCGAAAAAATTCTACAGATAGCAGCACATATCAAACAACAACCCTGGCGGTCAATAATGTAACGACGTCAGTCTAAATACAATCATAGAACGTTTTTATAGAGACGTCGGGCCCGGCCCGACATTGGAGTTAGAGCGGCAAGTTGCGTGGCGGGGCTGCCCCGCCACTTGAGTGGAAAGGGTTAACGAGAATATTTCACTCTTGTAACATGACTATACTGCCTTTACAAGCATACTGCTACTACCGTTACATTACTGGATGTCATGTCTGTCTCTGACCTGTCCCATGTCGTACACCACGGTTAGCACCCTGCCCTTGGTCTGTCAAAACCTGATTTAATATTTTGTGTATATCGTCTGATCACCCCTAAATGTGAACCCAAATTCATCTAGTACAGGAGACTCCATAATATTGATTCTGATGCACTTCTGGCTGATCCACTCCTAATGTCTTGGCTTGATATAATCCACGCTCCTGATATAAATATTATGATGTTTAACAATTTCATAATTTGTTTCCTTGATAAGCATGCTCCCTTGATCACTAAGAGGATCACCAAGAAACCAGCCAGCCTCATGGATTAATAACTACTTACATCAACTGCAGAGATTAAGGGACATGGCTTTTCGTAGGGCTAATAGGACTAAGTCATCTGACGATTGGGCGGAGTATAAAAGACTGAGGAATAAGATTCAGCAACAATTTCCCAATGCCAAGATACGATTCTATTGTAGATCTTTCTCTGGTGCCATATGTACTAAAGGCTTGTGGTCTAAGGTTAGGGAGTTAGGCATTGGTAAGACCAATAGTGACAAACCTATTTCCTTTGATCGTAATGTCATAAACAAATATTTCACTAACATTCCAATCGATCAGCCCAGAGCTCGTGACTTTGTCAGTGACCTGACTGCTGTTTCTCTTTGCCGCCCAAGCCTTCTTCACTCCGGTGACTGAGGCTGATGTGCTTGATGCTGTGATGAGGATGACTTGCAACGCAGTCGGAACTGATGAAATCCCTATTAAACTTTAATTCCAGCCATACTGACTGTGATTACAGTTATTTTCAATAAATCCTTAACCACATCTACCTTTCCGTCTGAGTGGAAATCTGCCATTATGCGCCCTCTACCAAAAGTTTCGTCACCCCAAATTGCTTCAAATTTCAGACCCATCAGTATCTTGCCAGCGTTGTCAAAATTCCTCGAAAGATAAGTACACCGCCACAGATGTCATCATTTATGGAGAGTGCTAGATTATTGTGCAATTTCCAATTTGGATTTCGTTCAAGATTCAGTACTGCCACTGCCCTTCTTAAAATTACTGACGATGTCCACTCTGCTATTGACAAATTCCTACTTACCATCTTGACCCTACCCTTCTTAAAATTACTGACGATGTCCACTTTGCTATTGACAAGTTCCTACTTACCATCTTGACCCTATTTGATTTCTCTAAAGCTGTAGACTGTGTTTACCCTTCTTTATATAAAAATGCTCTCTGGTGGTTTTTCTGATGGTTGTATTGACTGGGTCAGGTCAGACTTGACGGACCGTCGGTAGTGTGTAAAAGCAGACAACAGAGAATCTGACTGGGAACTGGTGACTAGAGGTGTGCCCCAGGGTTCTGTGCTTGGGCCACTCTTATTTTTACTTTACATTAACAATGTTACTACTGTTATCACTTTCTTCAAATTCCACTTATCCGCTGATGACCTACAAATCTATACTCACTTCACTCTGAAAGACTTGCCTACTGCCCTAACTAACATTAACTGTGATATCCAGTCCATCACAAATTGGACTGTCAAGCATGGCTTAAAGCTCAATGCGGCCAAAAGCCAAACAATATCGTTGATATTGTTTGGTTACATATTGATAACAATACTAGACTCACCTCTAACATTGACCTGACAAATATACCAAAACTCAAACTTAACAATACAGAATTACCGTTTTGTGACAAAGTTAAAAACGTAGGACTTATTATGAACAAAATCTTGAACTGGACTGATCAAGTTGCTGTAATGTGTAATAGAGTTTTTGCTGCTCTACACACTTTGAAAAGATTTGCCATGTTTTTCCTCTCAATGTCAAGGTTGTTAGTAAAGACTCTAGTTTTCACTCACTTTAATTACTGTGATACTGTAATCAATGGCATGTTTTTAAATCATGTTACTGCATTTTTCTACCAATTACCCATCTTAAAGTTAAACACTCTCCGACAATTCCATATCCTGATTTTGTTGTACAATATTCTTCAAAACCAAATTCCTAATCAACTCTCAGAGCAGTTTGTTTACCTGTCACAAGTTAGTGTGCGTAGAACCAGATGTTGTGAGTCAATATTAGCTATTCCAGTTCACCGCACCACCACTTTCAACAAATCATTCATTGTATCCAGACTCTGGAATGCTCTGCCTGATAATATCAGATCCATCGATACGCACATTCGGTTTGGGGCGGAGGTGAAGTGTTATCTGCTGCGGGCCTCGCAGGAGTAGTGGCTGGTGGCACTGTGGTGGTAGTGAGTGATTGTGCCGAATGAATGTAGTTTTGAATAAATCTAATGAATAACTGTAGTTTGTTTGAGATAGTCACAATATTTTAAAGTTTAAATATAATTTTTTTAATTTTTTTACTTTTTATGTTTTACTTCGTACATTGTAATTTCTATTTTTTATTTTCTTGTAAATTGTTATTTATATTTGAATTAATATCTTATGATGAGGTTAAGTGGTAGAGAGGGCTTTGCAGCCCTAACTACGCCTATTGTAATATGAGTAAAGACCTGTTTTTCATTTCATTTCCTTTTCAGGTATTTCTAATTCTGTATTATATCTTTACAAAATAACAAAACTTTGAAAGTACTTATTTCTTCTGTAATTTCCTCTTTCATATCTCCTTTTCTATTTTGATTACTTCCCAGACACTTGATGTATAATGCCCAGGCATTTATAAGTCTGGGCAAATGCCTAGCGAATATGCATGGGCAAATACCCAAAATCCATAAATGCCCGGGCATTTATTTACTTTAAATGTAAATAGACTTCAACAGTAGAGAAAAGTGTTATGACCACAATTAATAATTTTTTAAATTTCAATATATCTACATACAGGGTGTCCAAGAACTCTCTGGAACTTTTCAGCAAAAATTCCTTAGGTCAAGACAAACATATTTCATAGTATAAACATGGGTCTACGGTGACTAGTTTACTGTCTGTCTGTCTATACAGTATGTTTTTTATAAATTATTTTATAACTCAAGAACTATTTAAGATAGAAACTTCAAATTTAGTATATATGTGTAGCTTAACAGTTAAAACAAGGGAGTAAAAAATCATTGCTGTAAATAAATTCGTTTCAAAATAGCAGCCTTTCGAATTCTTTAATGTCAAATTTCACGAAAACTGTTATAACTATAAAAAAGTTAAAAGTTAGGAAAAAATGTACAATTAAGAGACAAATCAAAGAACACCTTATTTACTGAAATCGAATAATAAATAACCCAGGTGTGACAATTTTTGTAAATCAATGTAATTTCCATAATCACCAATGCATACCCAATACATAGTTTAACTGCAAATATGAGTTATTGCGTATCATTAATCAGCTGTTTTATATGAACTTCATGTTAACAATGTGTCAGCTGTTTATTATTAATGAATTATTTATAAAAAAGAATGGCAAATATCTCCACAAAACAAATTTACCTCTGATTGTAGTTGTGCAATAAGGTTTTAATTCTTCAATATTTTCACCCTGAAAGGCATGGGAAGCTCCCAAAGTACGTTTTTTGGCCATAAGAATAACATGGAGAGAGAGACTTAAATGAATAGAAAAACAACAGGTGTTCCAAAGTAAATAATAATTTACGTTTCAATAGCTGTTGGTATGTAAACAATGGTATTAGTAACATTGATGAGGTTAGATATTTCATAATGTTAAACCAGGTAATTACCTAGCCAGGTTGTAGGCATGGTTTTAATGGCAATCTAATGCAGTTATTTTATGTAACTAATTAATACTCAGCTGTTAAACAAAATAAAGGCGATGAACACATTTGAATTAGGTAAAGTAATACCATTGGGTGTTTATGATATCACATTTTTAGAATTTTTAGGGTGCAAATGTAAAATGGTAGTTAGAAAATATGTTTACCAATTCCACAATATATTAAGGTACTCAGTTATATGGGGTTTTCGCAAATACTATACAGAACTTTAAAGGACCATATTTTAACAAGCTCAGGTTTGTTCAATAACTACACCTTTGATAATGGTCTTAAAATAAGTTTTAGGAACTCAATAGTGTTTTCTTGAAGAAATGTACAGGCAGTAAGCACTCAAATACACATTTACAAGCAGTTAAGGTTAAAACTACCTTTTTTTATAAAAGCCCAGTTTTTGGGCGCTTAACATTGCTTTGGGCTAGGGATGGACGAGTCTCGAAATTTCGGGAATTCCCCGGGAAATTATAATTCTCGTCCTGCGAGAAGGAAATTTTGTTACGATCAGGAATTCCATTCGAGAGTTTTTCTAAGATGTAACCAACTAAATAGTTCGATCTCAACAACACGGTTATAATCGACATTCATGGTCAAGTTCGGATTTTTTCAATCAATATAAATTAAAATAAAAGGTTAATAAAATTATGATAGGCTTGTGTCTCGATTACCGTGGAATGTAATTTATTGCTTATAGTGGGGCAGTGAAGTTACGTAGTGACTGACGACTGAGAGTCGGAGTCGACAGTTGGGGTCGAATGTAGATGTGACGTTCTCTCGACCCGTTCATATGACAAGGCTCATCTAAGTGAACGAGATATCCGGATCACGATGCTCAGAAAAAACTATTAAAGTCGAACAAGTTACCGAGATCTATGATCCAACTAAACAAATCTAGTATAGGACAGAACTGTTGACCGAAACCCAAATGATAATGAACGAAAACTGAGTGGGCCTATATTCCAATGTTTGTGTGTGTCAGTAACGTAAAATCATTCAATCAAACTGCTCCCGAGAACACTTTACTGTCCAACAAATCTTCCTTCCCATGGCAAAAGTCCATTTCTCTCATGTACATACAATGAACCGTTCTGCTCGTTTCCGAATTGAAATTATCGTATATTTCCCGTGAGGTGATTGTGATCCGTTTTGGTGTTTACTCTGAGTAGGGAATCATCCAATGATTTGACAGAAGAAAATATCGTATCATATCATATAAAATATCGTGATGGCGTTCAAGTATCGTGCGACGTAACAATATTTATTTATTTTCAATTGACAAAAAAATAAGTAGATATATCCGTAGCGAATGTCAATTAATAATTTGTTTGTGAACACTTTAGATCACCAAATGTGCATGTAACATTTGCAGGGATACAATATTTTCTTCTGTCAAACTGTCGATCGGTTTCCTGACTACATTAGAAAGTAACACAGATGAAGCGTAAAATGTATTACAATACGATAATTTTGATTTGTAAACTCAGTGAACGGTTCCCTGATCATAATTGTTACTACTACGTCGATGTTAAATGCAAAACAATTCAATCCAAATCTCTTCTGATTATTAAACGGACGGATTTAGCAATAAGGAACATAATTTTTATTGAACCGA
Organism: Stictocephala bisonia; assembly: GCA_035578905.1. NCBI lineage: Eukaryota > Metazoa > Arthropoda > Insecta > Hemiptera > Membracidae > Stictocephala > Stictocephala bisonia. The sequence goes on from JAQJVL010004610.1 coordinate 27,939, forward strand.
AACGTTATCATACTTCTTGTGTATATTTCATAAATTTATAATTTAGCTGCACAAATCTACTTTGTATCACCAGTTGCCAGTTGGCATTTAGCTGATATTTCAGATTGCATCTCGTAAATAGGCATACATTTGCCGATTACGTATACCGTTGTCACTCCAATACGTCAGAAATTCCTCGTGATGAAGAGATTATCTTCCTATGTATCGAAGTAGTTTCGAGTTGCACACATTCATTACCAATCATAATTTATTATAAATAATTGATCGTAAACGACTTTTAAATTTATATTTAGGTGCACAATTATTAAATTATTACTATCGATCCATTAAACTACCGGTATTTTGGCATCTAGATTTACAAATTTGATTATATTTCACAGCTTATTTCCGGTTTATTATAACCATTATTACATTACTGAATAAAATAACTACAGATCCACTTTTTATGGCGTATACAAAATCAATTTTTTTTTGAAAAGCGACAATTTTGAAAGCAATCGACTGTGTTTGGCGATGACGCCTGAATCGTAGAATCACTTGATCCAGCTTTTGCCCAAAATCTTCGCTACCGTGATCGGAACTACCAGATAAACCAGATCGACCGTCTGTGTGATTAGTTGACAATCACAGAGAAGAAATAGAGGTTGCTTTCTTATAACTACAGTGGCAGCTATTATGAGAATTAAAACAAATGCACATCTCTACAATAGTCAATACACGTGCAGTAATAATTACTAAGTTTATCCGTGAGGATTTGGGGGGGGGGGGGGAAATCAGGAAGGGACTGCCAAGATGCCAAGATGCTCTGTGTGCAACTTCAGTTCCTAGTTATAATTTAGTTCAGTTAATTAATTGAAGAATTCATCCATGTCTAGTTTTTATGATGATTTTAATTAAAATTGGCATGTAATATGTAACTACCATTCTTTTATTTCGCTTGTTACAATTTTAATTCAGTTATATCAAATAAGATTGCTTTGTTTATTAAGTGTGTAATCTGTTATTGTTTAGTCTAAACCTGTTTGATTTTTTTTCTGTTTTGTGGATAGCAGGCAAAAAAAAAAGATTTAATAAAATAAGGAGTACATAAATGTGCCTTAACATTAATGGTTGAATTTCCTACTAGATCACGTACCAATTAATTATTATTACTACCTATAAAATGATTTGGTTTATTTGTTTTATCTACTGTTTGAAAATTAATGTATGATAAGCTGGGAAAAATTCCCTCCGAAAATTTCTCGAAATTTGGGAGGAAATTAATTTTCCTCCCGTTTCCCTCCCGAAATTTGGAAGGAAATTAATTTCCCTCTCGTTTCCCTCCCGAACCTAAAAATCTCCTCTCGTCCATCCCTACTTTGGGCAAATTCCCATTTATAAATATCCTCCCCACTGGGCATTTATCCGGCTCACATTACTACTTGCACGTATTTGATATTTTCACAGGAACACGTTTTATGCTTGTTTCCGCCATGTTCAAGTTATTTCTGCTTATCATCATAATCTCAATTTTCTCTAACATATTCTAATTTCCCTTCTTCAATAACTTCCTTCCATTTTAAGTTTGCTCTTGCATTTTATCGTCACTTCTTCCCATAACATCAGCATATACAACAATATTTAAATCTCTAGGTAAAAAAAAATTTAACACATTCACTGTGGTCGACACCTTACATAGCCACAGCGATTGGTGCGCACAAGCTGATGACGCCTTGCGTAGTCATTAGGCAATCTGAACTCTTCTGTTTCAGCATGAGTCTAACATTGCATGGCCGCAAGAGTAACTATCGTTCGTCCGTAGCATGGTCCAAACATCGCTTTTGACTTTGCTCTGTCACAGTTTTGGCGTTTTATTTTGTGTGTGTTTGTAGTATACTTTATATAAATAAGTGTTTAGTGTGTACCTATATTGTTATTATTAGCGTTTTTGTTTTTAACATGGCTGGACTGTCTAGACTAGCTGTTATTGACCAATATGTGACAACCAGTTAGTTAGAAGACAGTGAGTTTACAATTTGAAGATATAACAGGAGATTCAGATATGTTTATTACGGCTTCGAATAATGAATGCCGTAATAAACATATCTGAATCTCAAGAAGACTGGAATAGAATGAACCAGTGGGTTGAGGGAATTCATTATTGTAAATACCTAACATATGAACTAATCAAAATAATTTATGAATTGCACATGTATCAATTTCACTTTTCACTATGTTGAAGTATGTAAACATGCGGTCATGGTGCAAGCCGGGTAAGGCAGCGCCGCACCGTGTGTTCGAAACTACATGTGTCGCTGCAACAAATGTATTAACTTTCTTTAAGACTATCCATTGTGATGTTAAAGAGTAGGCAATAGCACATTTTCCTGTTTTAGCTATCTGCCTTTCTCAAACCATTTTGATTGTTTTCCTTCAATTTTAAATATAATTTAAACATTTTTCATATGTCTTGTAATCTACTTAGTATGCCAATAGGTATTCCTGTCCTCTCCTGTTATATCTCTATGAATAGTATCAGATACTTTTTCTATATTAAGGAAAGCAATAGCCATGTCTTTACCATGTTCCCATCTTTTCTTTAATACTTGTCTTGTAGTAAAAATGGCATCTGTTGTCAATCTTTCTTCGCGAAATTCCTGTTGTTCAACTAACAGTCAAGCCCTTCAACTTAGGTTTGCGATGCATTGGAAAATCGATGCGATTAGATGCAGTACTAGTCAAAATGTCCATGCACCAGCAATATCAATGTCTCAGAATTATTCAGATGCACCAAAATGAATTAGTAAGAAAGGATATTTTTTATAACAAATAATATTTATTGGTGCATCTTTTATAACGAGTAATTTGTTGTTTTAAGTAACATATTTTATAATGAAATAATTGTAAAACGATGACTGCTCAATTTGTTTTCATTCCGTATGATGGAGAGAGATGAGCATGATCAAACATACGAACCTGATTAGATCACAATGACGAATACAGAGTTTGGCCAGCGGATATAACTAGTACAGATCTGAGTTCATCAAGCAATATGTATGGGTACCGTTATTGTTACCACGAATCAGTGGAACATTCCCATACAAAATCCATCTCAGTTTGTTAACAATTATTTTGGGATCCGTATTTAATACAAAAATAAGTGTTGTTATTTATTTACTTGGAATAGTGAAATAATTATGTTCTACTGGAATACCGCTGATAACGAGTCTTCTATCATGACCCTCCTAATCACTTCATGTCTGAAAGAGCACCTGACATCTATCCACCCTTTTTAAAAAAACATTTCCCAATCAAACACAATTTTATCAGGTTTTTCTTAATAAATGCATATTTCTTGCATTTTTTAAAATTTACGTGATGATTTAAATCTAATTTCTGTTTGACCAGATACAAATACATAAAATTACTTGTGATCTTAAACACTTAAAAAATTAAAATAATTTTAATTTATTTAACATTAATTTGATAACTATCATAAACTATTAACATTCATTTTCAAACATTTCATGGAAAAATATTTCAAATTAAAATTAATATAAAACTCTAAATGTATTCCATAACATAAATTACATTTTATTGATATATTGATACAGTTTTATTAACTTTAATATATTGGCGAAACAATAATGGATTCTTGTTTTCTTCTACTTTGCATTAGTGAACTTGTTTTCTCAGGTAAAATTGCTGATACCCTATTATCTCTCCTCATAAACAACTAACCTAAAATAAAATTTAACCTAAAAAAAAAAAAAAAACATACATTTAATACCAACATTAAATTCATGTTCAAATCTTGAATTAAAACTACAAGGTTAAATTGTTCTAATAGTTTTTCTACAAAATAAATAGTTCTTACTTCACCATTCAAGAAATTATAGAAGGTATAAAAAACTATATCCAAGTATAAATCTTACCTTTGCCAATATGTCGACGGGTATTTTCTATGGTGGAATTGCGGTTGACATTGCTCAACTGACCCAGACAGAAGCGGTTCATGTTGTTGCTTGGGTTTGTGAAGCCATCCACTATGACGCTATGGCACTGACAGTGGAACACCTCCCCTACCCTACAGTTGAGCTCATAGTACGCTATGCTGGCCCAGTACAACGGTTCCTACGTATAAACAATATGTAGAAATTAACAGTATTATTTTACATACTATGAAAATTTAAATAAGTAAAATAAATTTAAAGATAAATACAGTTCAGTTTTTATTATCCGGGGTAAATGGGTGCGAGAAGTACTCAGTATAGTATGCAAAACAACATGGCTAACCTATGAAGAACTGTTAATTTATTCTTAGACAATATTTAACAATAGAACAAGTTCCTGAATTATTTACGATTGGTTAATGTTTTAGAAATTCCTTTGGTAAGTCTTTTACGAGTAAAACACAAAAAGGTAAAGGAATTTTTCAAACCCTAAGCCTACTTTCCTGTCGAAAAAATCCATATTATTCTCACATACATAAAAAAAAATATATAAAACTAAATAAAAATTATTTTAAGTTTTGACCATTGGTTTCACTAATGAAGCCGGGTTGACAACGGTCAAAGTTGACTGGGACCAAGTTGACTTATACAGGTAGGCTTCATCCAAGTTGCAAATCAGCAGAGTTGACACTGAAGCCAACATAATACTAGTAGATGCTATTTAAAATGGCGGATTTAGTGTTGAACGGGATTTTTTGCTATAGCAGAAATGCTTATTATAATTAAGTTAAATGAGTGCAATAATCGTGCAAAAGGATAGAAAAGAAAAATTTGGACAAGAGACTGGATTTTGAGAATTTAATTAAATTCTGAGAATTTCCTTAGAGAAGTGGAATTTGAAGACCATGCGACTTATAATGTCCCACAACACTTCCCTCAGCCTCGTACAGCTCTACAAGTCGAATTTCCTGCCTGTCATTCCACTTCTTAGATCGTTGTCTTTCAACCTCATTCAAATTTGAGCCATTTTAAAATACAAAATGTAAACAACAAGTTGACTAGTACCCTAGTGAATAGAGCATTGTCCTAGTCAGCTGGGACCAAGTCAACCCGTACAAGTAGACTTAGAACAGCTGTTGACACGGTAATAGTAGCTTCCAAGTAACGTCCTAGTTCACTTGGTTCCAGTCAACTTTGACTGTGTCAACCTGGCTTTAGGAAATCTTAACATTCAATAAAGAAAATTGAGTTGACTCTCATGTAGCGTTACTGTAAAGCTTCATAAGAAACAAAATGGTGGTTGTTGCGGAGCTAACAACAGCTCCCTACCTCTGCCAGCATTCCCGGCTGCATCGTGCATCACCAAACTTACGAGTTGTAATAGTTTTACCTGTTATTTATAATTTTGTGGCCCTTCTTCTAAAGTTGATGTTTATGAAATAAAGATATTCTGACTCTTATAATTGTGACGAAGGTCGTAATTATTAACGTACAATTTGCTTTATAACTTGTACATTTATGGTCTATTTTCTATGACATTAACGACTGAAATTCACTTTCAAATAACAATTAGTTCAGTTTGGAAAGAATGGAAGTCATCTAGCTGTAACTGAGTAATCTTATTACATAGCCTTAACACGTCAAAATCACGCACACACAACTCATACCGGTGAATCATTACAACGGTTCCAAGTTTTTCCTACTCAAAAAACAATATTTTATATCATGAAATCAATAAGAAAAGAAGAAGAAAGCTAGATATGAAAAAAATCTAAAAATAGAGTTACGAGTGAAAATTGTCACAAAGAAAATTATTGAAACTAGAAAATATATTCCTACATAACAAAAATTACTGCACCGAGCATGCAAGGTCCTCCATTACAGTATTATTAAGATTATTATTGGTATTTCTCGTAAACTCCTTTTGCCACTAAAGTAGACACCAGCAAATGCCATTATCATTACTACTTACTATAAGATGGCAACAAAAAACATTGCCAGCAAACACATTCTCAAGCAATGTTTCACATGCAAACTATATGATTAGTTGCAATCTCACATATAAAATGTTAGCATGTGAAAATTTATGTTGCACTCAAATAGACCACAAAAACTAAAAAGTAGTTATGGAAAACCAAGAGTGCTGAACACAACAATGCAAAACTACTTGACACAGTATACATATTTGGAATATTAAAAAAAAAAGAACAAAAAAAGCATCCGAGCTGTATACATTATTCCAAGTAACCATATATAAAATATAACACAAGTAAAATAGTAAAAAAAGCAAAATATTATTGGTAGAAAGTAGTCCCAATAAACCTAGAAATAAAAAACAGATTTTTGGCTTTATACCTGAGCTGTAGTGCAGACAGCAATAGTGGAAGATAAGTCAGTCTCTCTTTCTACTCACCTGAAGAAAGTGCCAGTGGTACAGAAAATTTGTGAATTGTGATTCTTTGCATTTGTTTACTACTACTCTGGTGTTCGTTAACTTGTCTTCTAAGGTAAGTTTGCTTATGTCCTATCTCTTCAATATACTAATTCCTGGCCTGGTACCCTTTAACCTAACCTATAATCCCTTCGTAGAGAGCGAGGAGGGCACTCTGTAACATATTTGGATAGACTCCCCGCAATCACATGACTGATCTAGTGTCAATCCCCATTTATATTCCCAATGGTTACATCTGCCCACCCGGTTCGGAACCAATTCAACAGTGTTCACTCCCTACGAGGGAGGTTCATCCTACCTACAGTTATTGACTGTTAATAAGGAAGATATGACAGTTATTGGAAAAAGTTAATAAGGAACTTATTTCGTCCATGAAAACTGTTCCACGATACGGCTCAGCTAGTATTGGGTGAGAAATTTGATCTGCTCAACTGGAAAGCAGTACGCAGAAGTGTGTTTCGAGATTTTAGGCGACCATTATGATGTGGGAGATCCTGTGTAATGGGGAAGTGTGGGGCATTCAAGATCTTATTGAATTCTTTGAGTAGTGCCTCCTGATGTCTTATCTCTGGAGGAGCTACATTGAACAGCACCGGCAGCCAAGTCTATAGTTGCCATGAGACTGCCACTAATACCTCTCATAACCCTATTAATTTGGACATCAATCGCTTTAATGTATACACTATTTAGCCATTCGGGGCATTGTATTTAGGAGCTAATTAGACCAGTGAATAAGTAGTTGTACGCAGGTATGCGTTGGCTCCTCAAATGTTCCGGCAATATGTTGTAATACATTTGCCCTGGTTTTATTTTAGCTGCTGTTTATTGAAGATCACTTTTAAACGTCAGCAATTGATCTAGCGTTACTTCCAAGTACTGTGGATGATTATTATGATGGAGTTCACTATTTAAAATGATGTTCAATGCAAGAGTTGATGTTATTCGCGTCCACAGCAAATCTTTAAAGCTGTACGTACACGTCTTTCAACTAACCCTGGGTAGTTCTAAACGAGCAACAAATCTGGTAACTGGACTGTCACGTTTTTGTAATCTCCCAGCTACCACAGAGTATTTATGATGAAAAGCATGTATTTTAGAGATAGGTCGATAACGGATTACCAATGATTGTAATGAATGGGTGTAGTCTTTCTTACTAACTTAAGGGAGTTCTTTTGTTAAGAAATTTCATTACGTAATCATGACATGGCAACAAAAACATGGCCAGTACATACATACTCGGGTAGCAAAATTTGTTTCACATGCAAACAAAAGGACTAATGGCAATATCGCAATATTGGTTATGGAAAACCATGAATCTAAATACAAAATTGCAAAACCAAACAAATGTTTACATGTTTTGTCTGTTGTAAGGCAGAAACAAAATTCAATTAAAGATCTGTAAAATTAGAAAAATTGCTCCAAATTATTGGGCAACATTGAGGTGAAACGAAAGAAGCAGTATTGGAGAATTTAATAACATCGCTTTCTTCTTATCTACTCATCTTGCAGAACCTTCCCAAGCTAGATCTTGCAAGTCACATCTTTATAAAGATTCACAATCAAAAGCAAAAATAATTCTCATCTAAAGTAACTGGAAATTATTCTGAGAGGCGTTTAATAGAATGAACAATTTTTTTATAACCAATCTGATGACAACAGCATGTGGTATGAAACTTTCTCGTAGATACATATTTTATTGAACCAATTTCGAATTGGACTTGGCAAATGATGCAAGAGTCTTGGAAAAATAAAAATTGGATTCGACATGGGTTCAATCATCTGTTTGTGGAATGGAAGTCTAAGAATACTGAACAAATTGTTAACAATTAACCCTTAATTTGGTGGTATCATCAATATGAATAACGCCAGATAGTTTGTACTTATTAGCTTTGTGATAAGAGATTTTTTACTTTTATATATTGATTTTTTTAAGTTATTTATATACTCTTTTTTTCATGGAAAAGAAATTAAACTGTGAAAACTTTCAATCCTCAGCTGAATGTTTTGTTAAACTTACCTGATAAGAGACGGGAGCCACTTCTGTCGTTACGTTAGCGGTGTCCATGGCATCTCTACTAAGAGCGGGAGAAGGTGCATGTTGACTCTCTTCCGGGGGGCTGTATGCAGGTGGTGGAGATTCTGAAGATAATAGTTATTATAAAAAGTCTTATATAATTATTTTTTTAAATTAAACATGTGTGTTGATAGAGCATGGTTTGCTGTTATAAGAAACTAATATCATATTACTTTTTAACATTCTCATTATGCTTTATACAAAAATGTACTTCAAGCTAATAAATATAAATAAAAATTTTGATTCTATACAGCTTATATGGAGTGAATTTGACTATCTTCACATTTCCTACACCAGAAAATTTTACACAAACTTTACCTCAATTTATTTCCATCTGTCAGTAATCATCAGGTCTCACTTCTAACCAGGTCAAGATATCAATGATATTGTACGTCATGCTATGCATGACGGTCCCTGTGTTCTATGCTAGTGGTCTTAGCTTCTTAGATAAGTTTGCTGATGTCTTATCTCTTGTATTACATTATAAAAGCTACAAAATGCATTTCGGTACTCAATTAATTTAATAGGAAAACAGATGATTGAACTTTTAAAGTATTTGGTCTTAATTCACTGACCTAAAAATGTAACTAATTTAGATTATGTATTCTTATTTGCTGGGTATGCCACAATTTATTAAACTTCTTGATGAAATTCTGTGAACAACTACCTGCTTAAAGCTTTTGTCAACAAAAATTATATGATTTTGATTGAATCTTGATCATTATAGTGGTTGACAGGGAATATGTACTCCAATGGATCTTTCATTATTCAATAAACCAACGTATCAACAGGATTTTTTGTAGTAGGGATTTCGTTTGCATTAACGTAATTTTTTGAAACTGCCTCCCATATTAATTAGCCTGTAAAGTACAATTACACTTTTCTACTCATAATATAATTTTTACTAGAGATTGATTATTCAGTGGAAATAATAATAAAACTAAACGTTTTAGGTACTGATAAACTTTTACTCTGGAACACAAAATAAAATATACAATTCTTTTCCTTCAACAATAAAAACTCTTCTGCAATTTCTGAACTAAATTTATATCTCCACTAAGTTTTGTGGTTGCTTTCTGAAGATGAAGATCAATTACTGCTCCCAATAAGAACGGACTGCATTTCACTCCAAATACTACCCGTTTATGTCTATATACAATTATCTCATCATTACTGTTGTACCATAAAAAACGAAGTTTGTCGATATCCTCTCCGTTTACTGCTATCTGTAAGAATGCTTTAGCGATGTCTGCAACTACTCCAAATCTTCCTTCTCTGAAACGAAGCGTAACTGTTGGAATCAGTTCTATTAGGTTAGGTCCACACTCCAAGCAATCATTTAGTGAAGGCTGGTTTCTGTCTCTAGCAGATGCATCGAATACTGGTCGAATTCTCGTCGTCTGGCTGCTCTCTTTCACAACAGGTCTATGTGGTAAGTAATGACAGTCTTTATCCAACTCATCACTCGGTACGATTTCGATTATGCCTTGTTCTTTCCAGTCCTTGAACACAGAGTCATATTCAGAAAACAAGTCCTTGTTTTTAAGCCTTTTACATACTGATTGAAGTCTTTTCTCAGCCAATACTTTGTTTGTTGGTAGAGGAGGATGGTTGTCAATGAATGGAAGTTTGACTTCATAACGTCCCTCTTTATTAATAATTGTTGTTTGCAGAAAATGATCCTGGACGTCCATCTGAATTCCCTTCACCGATTGGTGCTCAGGAGGTTCTTTTATACCGATCAAATCTAGATTCCATAAATCTGCAATGTTTGCATCTTGAATAAACATACTGGTTACAAAAGAAGACAAACAATCGCTTAAGTCTGTTGGGCCTCCTGGTACTTTACCCATCAATGTCCATCCTAGAAGTGTATTCATGGCCACTAGTCCAGAATCCAGTTGGAGACGATCTCCTGTATACAGTTTACCTGCCACATCAGCTCCTATTAAAATACTAATTGGTAAATTTGACTCTTCAATATCGGTCAAATGGATGCCTTTACTAACCAACTCTTTTAACCAAGGCCCGTTGGTTACATGACTGATATTCCCACAAATCTTAGGCTGACTCAACACTTCAAAGTTACACCTGTACGAATCATCTTTGTTTGAAAGATGAACTCTATATTTGTTATGGATGTTTTCTGCAGTTTTCACATTACCAAACAAAGAATGTACTATTCTTTCTTGGCCCAAAGATTTGTATTCAATCTCACAAGCTACAGTCTGAGCTATATACGAACGCTCAGAGCCTATATCAAACAACAAGCGCACAGGTATGGTGGTGTTGGTATTAGGATTTCTCAGGTTAGCTATTAAGGTCTGCATAAAGACTCTGGGATGAGATACATTGTTAGAATGGTTAGGTCTACTAGATAACACATTATCTTGTAACTGAGCACAAGTTACTTTAGCCTCAGGTTTCAACATATTAGTAGGCCTAGAAACATTACTATTTACATGAAAATTAGGGCACATGACGACAAAGTGTCGTTTTTTACACAGAGGACATTTCAAACTAGATTTGCATTGTTTAATGCTGTGGCCTGGTTTTAAGCAACAAAAACAACACCTCTTTTCTTTTATGATTTGAGTTTTTTCATCTAGAGCCATTTTCTGAGCTGAGAAACAGTCTGAACTTTTATGTGATTTTTCACAAAATATGCAAATCAAGGATTTGTCGTACTTACCGAAAGACACCAAGCTAGCAGCAGTAGAAGTAGAAGGCTTCATATCTTGTGTCTGTGAAAAAGATTTTTTAGTCTGCTTACTTTCCTTGTGATTCGAGTTTATACCTGTTCCAAAACCAGACATTGCCAATCCAATTCTTTGTTCACTCTCTACTTCTGAAAGCATAAATTTCATTAAATTGTTCAAGCGATCCTGAGGACTTTTCCCTGTACGATGGGAACTTCGTTGCCAAGCTCTTAAGAGGTCTTCCGGCATGCAGGACTCTACCATTGGGTATAGAAGAGACGCGCATTTGTCAGTTGTCACACCTAGAGTTTCTAAATTTCTTAAATGAGACTCAAGTTTATCATACAAAGCTTGGAGAGACGTCTGGTTCTTACATTCTAGTGAATTTGTTAGGACTATCTTAAGCAGCTCTCTAACATATACCTCTACTAACAACGGTTCTCCTATGTTAATAAATAAGAACGGTTAGATATATAGGTTAAAAAGAGAAAAGTACTGTTGTTTGAAAGTTATTTATTAGCATTGGATTGTTCATGATATGTAAATAATATTTGGATATATCCAATGCTTCAAGTGTTTAGGAAACAAACACAATATACCTGTCGAAACGTTGCGTTTATTTCCTATACACTCCAACCATTGGAAATCTCAAAATATTATCTACATATCAGAGAACAGTAGTTTGATACATAAACATAGCATTATGTATTCCTGTTGTGAGGTAAACTGATCCTTTGGGTGTTGCAACTGACTTTTGGGATTACGACCAATAAACAAGGGAAAAAAGAAAATAAAATACCTAAAACTATAAAAACTGACCTGAGAGCCCATTGGCACTGTAGGGACTGTGGGGATTGGAGTTGGCAGGAGACGGCACAGAGCTGAGAGGAGAGTTTGGGCCATTGTTGAAGCCACTAGTTGAGTAGGATACATTCTGTGGCATTGTCGGCTCAGGCATCTGTTGGAAGGGTAGAAGGGAGTGGCCTGGTGCAAACTCACTGTGACGTGGTACTAATACAGGTGGCAGCACTGAAACATCAAGTAAGAACCTGTTGCAGCATTAACAAGTATTAGTGTCGAAATATGTTTCCTAATTAATTAATACTTCAATTTTAGAAAGTCAGGATATAATAACTAATTTCTACCATCACCCTTTCTTTTTTTGTAATATTAATATTAATCTAAGCATAATGCAATTTGTTTTTTAGGGGCTTCCATACACCCTTTTGATCCACCCACTAGCCATTTATACAAACCAGTTGTCGAACTCTCAAGTGTCCAAAACAAACATGCAACACCTAGGTTGCTAGGAAACTAGTCTTTTCATACATCACAGTTTACGTGTTCGAAGAAGTTCAACTTGGAGTCTATAAGTAAGACAAGATCACAGACAGCACGTTCTCCTTCGATTCTTTAGCCACTAGAATCATAAGAATGCTGCGGAGATGGCTTTGAGTGGCTAAAGATCCTGTCAGTATTATCACTTTACATAAAAGAGGTAAATCTACATACAGTCAACACAGCATAGCTCAAGCACAGAGACTTGCATCAGCCCAACACTCACCATGCTCAGGACTTCACACTACCACACCATCTCAGCCTGTTCGGAAGGAAAGCCTTCATACAAGGAGACGGTCTACTTCAACCGCCTACCAGATGACCCCAAGAACGGACCACCCAGGACATTTAAGAGAAAACTGAATTTATGGCTGCAAGATAACCTTTACTACATGTAACAGAAATTCATCGATTTTTAACCTTGTCAAATTTATCACGTGAAGACTCTTAAACTTTATCTATTGACCTGATGTACTATTCTCAAAGAATATGTCATTAAAACTTACTGTATTGTCTAAGAGAGTAATAACAGATTAGTTTTATGACGGATCAGATTCAAATTAATCCTCAAGACTGGCTTGATTGACACCATACAGAATTACTCCTAGTGTCGATCCACACAGCACCTGACGGTTTCATCAAGCCACAATAGGCACGTTAACTTTCCTCTGAAAAACCATTTTTCAATGATGCATGTGATATTACTGTTCTATACATATTCAATAACCTTCATTCAATTCCTTAGCTTCCTCTATTCATTACAATAGCTACTTGCTAAGAAGAATAGAACTGTCCAACTACTAATTGATAATATCCCATAAACTTTCTTAATTTCAATAAGAAATGAGATTTTTATTCCAACCTTCCTCTATTAACACTTTTCATAAATAGTCATACAACTATTCTCTGTTAATTAGTAATTGGATACTCTACCTGGACTCTCTACCCTCTTGTAATGGTACGGGTTGATGCAGACTTCCTTTTGTTTAGCAGAAAATGGGTACTGACACAACTCAAGGGGCTTGAGCTCATGATGCGACTGTAAGTCTGGCCACCTCCAAACTCTACAGTAGATAACGTGAGGCAATCCTTTGCGGTGAGAGACCTGCAGACCAAACAACACTCAGTTAGTCGCCATTTCATAAACTGACAAAACAAACAAATTTATATTAATCTTGCTTATACTTGTAATACTTACATAATATGTTCCGTACGGATGAACCTTCAACCAACACACCTTAAGATTTCAAACAGTAATGTAATCCTTTATCTAGGTTTTTATAAAATAAGAATTCTTTCAGATGAAACCAAGTGTTGGAAAACTTGGAGGTCAATGAAAAAAAGTTAAATGAAGTTTGAAAGTTTTTTGTTGGCATTGGATTTTTCATAATTGGAAGAAATTATTGGAGATTTCCAATGCTTTAAGGGGGTTCGGAAGGTTGTATCTAACGCATGTTAATTTAGCCTACTTTATGTAGGCCTACCTTTTTCTCAAGAACCATTAATTGTATTGACCTGATTTTTTTACCCTGTTTTTATGACACATATTTATAGAAATTTATAACTTATGAAAGCAAAATAATAATAACTTTAGCCAAAATAATTTTTTGAAAATTATGTAATTTTTTCTTTGAAAATTTTAGAATAAAATTTTTTTTCTCAGTTATAATTTATCCAATTGTGATTAAATGTTATAAACTTGTATATCTATACAATTATAACATGTGGTAAAAAATTCATCCTTCTAGCCCTTTTAGTTCCTGAGAAAAAGCTACATAAGCATAAAAAAACCAACTTTCGGGGAATCGCAATGAAACTAGGCAGTTAGTGAATCAGGCTATGTAATCAGGTTTACCTTTTGTCCTAGTAATGACCAGGGGCATAAGATGGATTATTTGGGTCTTCCTCTTCTTCGTAAAGTTCCTTCAGCTTCCTCTTGGCGGCATTTCTTGATTCTCTGGCCTTTTTGTATATCTCCGCATTGTATATATATCCTTTTTGTATATCTCTTTTTGTATATAACGCAGCACCGAAATATCGCGTCTGAGCGCATGACATGAACTAACAAAATAATTAATAAAACATGTTCTGTTCGTCCGATTTATTTCAAACTTTCGACAAAACGTTCAGGACAGTATGTACTATAATAAAACCAAAAAATGGAAAATCCATTTTTTGACCATTTTCAACCTTCCGAACCCCCTTAAGTGTTTTAAGGAACAAACACAGTGTTTCGACAGGTATAAACCGTTTTAACAAGTAGTTTTTAGGGGTTTCTTAAATTAATATGCGTTACAGAAAAAAAACTAGTTTTAAATGTAGCCTACGACTGTAAGTACGTGAAGGCGACGTTTTTAAACCTGTTAAAACGGTTTTTTTCTTCAACATTTGAAGCATTGGAAATCTCCCATAATTTTCTAACCAAGTTATATGTTGCAGACACTTGGTATCAATTTATATACATGAAAGGCGATGAAAACTTTAAACATGAAAAATATATTTTTCAACTTTCTTTTGTTATTGAGTAGCTGTATTTAAAATATCATTTTTCACATAAAAAATGCATGTTTTCAGTAGTTTTTAAAAGTATAAAAATTATTACATATTTGCCAACATAATATTTAGAATATAAAAGAACATATACTAAATATTTA
>JAQJVL010004611.1:0-43015 GCA_035578905.1 Stictocephala bisonia
CTGGGGTGTCCATGTTGGGTGGTAATCATTGTGCGGATGTTGTGTGGGGGAGATAACTGAGTATCAGGCTTGTTAATTAGCTGAAAATCAGACGAGACAATAGACAAATTTTCTTTATTATCATATTCCTCAAGAACAGAAATAGGGTCACATGGATCAGGTTACATACATTCAGTACAAGTCAAAATAAGTTTAAACATATAAAGTGTAAAAAAAATGAAAGGCATTCATTTCAGAATATCCAGTCCTGTTCTCTTGCTTCTAAGAATTCATCTAGGGTATATATTGGGTGATTTATAAAGAAATTGTTGAGTTTTCTTTTCAGAGCAGCTCCCTTAAGTTCTTTCACTGTTTGCGGTAGGAAGTTCCACAGCTTTCGACCAATATAGGAAGGTTTTTCTTCATAGAGTGATGTTCAATGAAGAGGCAGAGTGTAGTTTGCTGTGTGGCGTGTGTTGTATGAGTGATAGTCTTTCCCTGTTTGCAGGTTCAGTTTATCTGCATGCATGATCACCTCTTGTATGTAAATTGCAGTTACAGTCATTATTTTCAGAGTTTTGAATGCTTCCCTGCAGCTTTCCTGGTGTTCAAGATCGGCTAGAGATCTAATAGCTTTTTTCTGCATGAGGAGAACTCTGTTTAGGTTTCCGGCTGAGGATCCACCCCAGACCACAAGTCCGTACCTTATGTGTGATTCCACTAAGGCATGGTAGGCTGTTATTGATGCATCCAGGTTCCCGATCCATTTTATTCGCCTCACTACATATATGCCTTTACTAATTTTCTTGCAGAGGCTGTTTACATGCTCAGTCCATGTTAGTTTTCTGTCAAAAATAACACCAAAAAATTTGGCATGGTCTTCTATTGATATTTCTGGTATGTTAGGAGTGTGGTCCTTCCTTTTGTTGAAGTTTATCTGTATTGTCTTTGATGGATTTACTGCCAAATCATTCTTCCTACAGTATTTTAGGGCTTTAGTGAGAGAGCTAGTGGCAGTGTCATATACTCCTTTAGCTGTATAATTTCTTATCAAGAGCGTTGTATCATCTGCATACATCACACATTTTATATTTTGATTCTAGATGTAAGTAGGGAAGTCATTTATAAAAAGAATAAAGAGGACCGGGCCTAGGATAGATCCCTGTGGGATTCCACGTTCAATGGGCATCGGGCTAGACTGATATGAGCTTGTAAGGCCCTTGTCAGAACTCTTCACCTTAACTATTTGGGATCGCCCTGATAGATAGCTTACAAACCAATTGTTTGCTATCCCAATGATCCCTAAAGATGTTAATTTTTTTGAGATGAAATTGTGCCCTAGGCAGTCAAACGCCTTACTGTAGTCGAGAAAGAGTGCTGAGATGTATTGCTCATTGTCTATTTGGTCAATAACAAATTCGACAAGGCTAATGATGGCTGATATGGTTGATTTGTCTTTCAAAACCCATGCTGACTGTCAGTGATTAAGTTTTGACGTTTTAAGTGTGCCATAAGTCTAGAGAGAACGGTTTTTTCAATGATTTTTGAAAATGTTGGAACGAGTGATATTGGGTTGATAGTTTTGCACTTCAGTTTTTGGTCCCTTTTTGTGTTTTGGGTACAGTTTAGATAACTTCAAACCAGTGGGAAACTCGCCAAGGGTAAAAGATTTATTTATAATGCTGACTAGTGGTGGTGTTAGTTCATCAGCGCAGTGCTTTACAATTTTAGATGAGTATTCGTCCATCCCTCTTGAAGGTTTTGATTAAGGGAATTTATGATATTTTTTATTTCCTTACAGTTTGTTGCGGTTAAATTTAGTGTTTGTTGTACATTATATACTGCAGTTTTGTCCCTTTCATTTTCATATAAATTCCCCTGGGATTGCTGGTTTTGTTTAAGGGTGAGCTCAGCCACACTCGTAAAGAAGTTATTGAAGTGTCCTGCAACTTCGGTGGGATTGTATACTTTTTCTCCGTCTACTGAAATCCAGCACTACGTGGTTTGGATTCCACGTAAAGCTGTAGGTCCCTTAGTTGCCCTGGCTGTTGGGCTATTAATAAATTGCTCTTTCTGAGGAACAGTTGAACTCAGTTAGTAACCAGACTACACTCATCCTACACTCATATAACCATTCATAGTCGCCTTAAAATACCAACAACGTTGTGTCGCGTCTCATATGTAAGAATGTAAGAATTTACACTATCGACAGAAATATTTCATTTCGAATATGTTCGTTTACCACGTTTGAGGCAAAGTAGAGGCTGGGTATATATTCGTTTGCCACATGTGAAGGGTTGACTATTTATTCAGTTTTTCATACAAATGTATTTCTCAATTAGCTGTTCTAAAAAACCTAACAACATTGTTTTCATACAATTAGTATTAAATTTGCTATATATTTAATTCATAACCAATAATTAAACATTACAATTTAGAAAATAATGATTTCTTATGTATCAAATTTTTTCAAAGATTTTAATCATTGACAAATGGAAATCAGAATATTTAAGGTGCCCATTTCCCAACCTGTCAAGTAACTACCGGGAAGTTGACAGCCCTATAGTGCTCTTGCAATTTTAACGTCAGCGAGCCAAAACATGTTGTTCTATTTCAACTGTACAGTTTGTGTTTATTATTATAATGAGTTTAGTGAAGACTGGATGCTTAATAATATTGAAGGTCCAAACTAATGGACCATAAGTTCATATTTTGAGTTTATAATTTAGAATTTTAAACAATGACTTGTGAATTTTCACATATTTAACTGTACAAAATTATAAAAATAATCAATCTTTTACAAGAACCAACTTATGTTTCACTAGAACGGTTCTTCACTAAAGTGAAATAATTGTAAGTTCAGAAGAAAAATATTAGACAACAATTTAAAAATATATTTACTCTTCAAAAACTGATTTAATTTAACTGGTATCTTAAATATGAATGTAAATAGTCTAATAGAAGTCAGATAAGCAATCTAATATGCAAGCCAATCTATTTATAATTTTGTATATAAAAGTGTACTTATGTATCCTGTGTACTTTTAAGTCCAATATTGTTCTTGGAGTCTATGATTGATGTGTACAGGTAGAGGCCTCAGACAAGGATACTGGGTCAAATGCTAGAGTGGGCTATTACTTGGACCAAGGAGATAACTTCCATCAGTTCAGTCTAGATCTTAATACAGGCGAGCTGTTGGTCACAAAGACATTGGACAGAGAGTCTGTAAGTAACAATGCTCAGTTAGGATATATATATATGCCGGCGTGGGAGCTCATAGTATAAGGCTTCAGACTGCGGAGGGCAGGGTCTAAGGTTCGAATCCCCACTGAGCCAACAGTCGGTACTTTACTCGTTGAATAAAGTTGAAGCACATGCCTGCAGGCCCATGTCAACTGGCGAGTGAAGTTAGTCTAGATCTTAGGACAAAAAGGTTACCATCAACTGTGATGCATGTTCAGCTTTTTTTACTTTTGGTAGAGCTGATACCTCTTCTTTTATCTTGAAAAACGTTATTTGTTTTGTTGGGGTTTACAGCAAAATTTTTTGGTTTGACAGTACTAGTTGATAATAAGCTACATTGTATTGTATAATTTAAGGGCCAGTTAGTTGGAATTTTTATTCGCCAATGAAAAGTTTAGCAAACATAAAAGGTGTAAAATTGGCTTTAGAATGGTCCTTTGTCTAGCATAAAAAGTACTTGGTTGAAAATTGAGCCCTGAGGCACTTGTTAATATATTGCTAATGAATCTAGCAATACAGAAACTAGGGGTGTGCGAGTAGTTGAGTAGTTGATTATTGAGCCGAGTCGAGTAGTTGGCACTTTTTTCGAGTGTCGAGTATTTTCGAGCGTGTATTTACAGAATGATTTCCTGTTTACCCAAGACAACTGTAAAAGGCAGACACCATCCTAAGCCTATGTTAAGTTTTGCCAGATTCATAAATATATACATCTAAACTGAACACACTAATTTTGATCTGTTGTTCGTAACTGTAACATTACCATCAACTGTGATGCATGTTCAGCTTTTTTTAATTTTGGTAGAGCTGATATCTCTTCTTTTATCCTGAACCTTATCTATATAACATAAAGTTATCTACAAAGTTATGATTATTTGTAGACACGATCCTAACCTAACAATCAATAACAGAACAAATGTAAGTTAAACCAAACTTCCAGAATTCAATAACAAAAAGCAAACAGATCTTTAGGGTTTATAAGATTCAAAATGACAATTAAAACATGACCAACAGCACAAATATGAAAAAACATCACTAAAATTGACAAAAATTTAGGAGAAACAAATTTCAAGTGTCTTCATCACTAGTAACAACAGCTGATATGAATTTGCTTGTATCTGTGGAATGTTGAAAAGAGCTTGACATGATTTTGAACGATAAGTTTTTTGTTCTGAAACTGGTCTTTTAGAAGAGAAATTGCTGTCATGTAGTTTGCTTTTGTTCTGAAACTGGTCTTTTAGAAGAGAAATTGCTGTCATGTAGTTTGCAGATGTTAACTCAATATTGTCCAGTATTTTACTGGAATCACCTGTCAAGGAAGCCTTCAAATAGTGTAATTTCTGGACATCTGTTAAGTTTTCATTTTTGTCAATTAAGGCAGAAAATGTATCAAAGAATTACATCCATTCATCATATCTTCCAGTGAAAGTAGGCAAATTGTAGTTGTAGCAAGTTTTAATGGAATAGTGTTAAAGTCGAATGTGTGATTGTCATGTGACTACTGCTTTGTATGTGAGTGTCTGAGGAAATGAGCATCTGAACATGTGAAAATAATGTAAAATACGATGTTTAAAAATCTTCCAGTTCTTCTGAATGATCTGTTTTGTCATCAAGATTTTCTATTTTGTCTTGAACATTTTCAAAATCAACCCAGCATTGTTCTAATTTACTTAACCTAAGTTTTAGTTCTGCTATGTTTTCTTGATTCAAAGGATTTTCAAAAAATGTTTTAAAACTTGTGATTTTAGCCTTTATTTGACCTCTTTTATTCATAAAAGCTTTAAGTTCAGTGGTTCTGTCAGTCATATTTAATGTTAACCCTTAGAGCGCTGAACAGAAATTCCTATATTTCCCCCTAGTGTGCTATTGGCATAAAAAATAAATTTTTAATTTGTTTAAAGTTCTATTTGATTTAAGATTTCTGAAGTTATTATAAGAAGAAAAAACATAAAAACGGAATTTTTTAAAGACTATTATATTTTTTACAGATTAAAATGTATAACAAAACAAAATAAATAAATTGGTCGGTAGCGTAGTTGGTTCAATCCCAGCTTCATGTGCTAAAGGTTCTCAGTTCGATCCCAATCAGAGTCGTAACACATTTTGAGAAGGATCAGCTGATAACCACCGGCTGTTCATTTGTCATTGGGCTATTAATTATGACACTTTCTAAGGAATAGTCGGCCTTAGTTTGTAACAATGACTACATTCGCTCATCTACACTCATTCGAAATCCATATTCGCCCATATCTTGACGATCGGTGTCTTATGAATAAAAAAAAAATGGAATTTGCCAATTTCAAAAATTTTTTTGAATGACACACTTCGAAGCATTCATCTGGATGGAGAGCTGGGTTTGAAGTGCACATCTTACAAAAATAAATAGTTTCCTTCCGAATTCCCTTTTTCAAACACACAATGCATCTTGTGCCCTTTGTTTTCTTTGACAGGAAGTGACGTCCCTCCAGCCGTTCTTCAGGTGGTCCCTGCGGTCTCCGTCCTGGTTTCCTCTTCTTTTGTTGTGAAACTCTCTCTTTCACAATATCTTGAACAAGGCTATCCCTGAATTCTTTGTGTGTCATGGGTTTCTTATTGTATTGAGCTTGTTTGGCTTTATACAATAAGTAAGAGTTCACAATAGCAACTTCCAAAAGCCAAAAAAAGGTTTTTCTATACAATTTTTTTTTGTACGCCTTATAAATTGGTAAGACGAAATAAAATGGTCTGACCTATTAACTGCGCCCATGTGTGCAGTATAATCCAGGACCACATCCGGTTTTGCAATTGGTGGCTTTCCCGGCCACTTATTCTGAACATCTGTCATGGTGTACTTGTCTCCGTTACTTTTGGAACTAAGCATAGTTACAACGCGTTTATCTTTCCAGCACAAAACTAAAATGTTTCCTTTTCTGTAAGATTTTACTTCCCCTTTTTTCATTTTTTTACATTGTTTCTTTAGGTGTTTTGGCATTCCAGATCTAGTTTGCATCACTGTAGGAGCGCCCGTAGTTAAGGGGCTAAGGCGTTGGCTAACCACGCAATCGGTCCGGGTTCGATTCCCGACATGACCACTAACAGTTTTTGCTCTGCCGCTCCCGTGGTTCGGAAGTCACGTAAAGCCGTTGGTCCCCAGGTTAAGTGTTAGAGAGGGCTTCTTAGCCCTAACTTCGCCTGGTAAAATAATACGAACTTTAACTTTTAACTTTAACCGTACCAGTAATAAAACAATTATTTTTTAGAAGTTCTAGTGCAACTTCTGGACTGGTATAATAGCAATCGGTATAAACGTGAAGTCCAGATTTTGGTTCAGATTCAAGTCAAGTCAAGTCAAAATCATCTTTATTAACTCATTCCTTAAGAATAGTTACAGCCTCAATGATAAAACTAACTAAACTAATAAATTAAACCTGTTAAATCAAAAACAATGAATACAAGCAAGATTCAAATTTGTCAACAATAAGACTAATAAGTTAAACCCATTAATAACAATGAATACAAGCAAGACTCAAAATTGTCATTAATAAAAAGGTAAAATGTGATAAAAGCTTAAATTTTACGATACTTCAAAATGTGTTCTGTAGAAATTCATCAATGCTGTAAAAGGGATGGTCCATGAGCCAGGTATTCAGTGCTGTCTTCAATGCGTTTCCAGTTTTTGATCTTAAATTTGGAGGTAGGCAGTTGTAAAATTTTCTTCCCATATATGTCGGTTTTTTTCTCATATAAGGTGAGATGATGTCGTGGAAGGGGTTACATTGCTGAATTTCTTGTATTGTGATTATGAATGTCTTGCAGTCTTTCTGGGTTCTCTTTGTCAATGTATAAAACCAACTCCTGGATGTAAAGAGCTACAACTGTTAGGATTTTAAGGGTTTTGTAAACTTCTCTGCAACTGTCAAGTAGTTGGAGTCCAGCTAGAGTCCTGATAGCTTTTTTTTGAAGTGTTAATATTCTTGTTAAGTTTGTAGTAGATGTGCCACCCCAAGTCACCAACCCATACCTCAAGTGAGACTCAAAGACTGCAAAATAGGCTGTACGAGCTACTTCTGTGTTGCTAATAAATTTTATTCGTCTAATAGCATAGAGGCTGGTGTTCAACTTGCTACAAAGATAGTCCAGATGAGGGGTCCATGTTAATTGGCTGTCAAGTTTTATGCCTAAAAAGGTGGTTTCGCTAGTCACGTCTAGTTCTGGTATGTTTGGAGTCTGATCCGCCCGTCTTCCAAATATAATTTGGCTGGTCTTCAATGGGTTAGCTACAAGGTCATTCCTGTCGCAGTACTGATAGGCCATGTTTAGTGCAATGTATGTATTGATAGCTAGATCATCTGCTGAAGGGCTGCTGAGTAAAAGTGTGATGTCATCAGCATACATAACCGTTTCACAATAGGCTTTTAGATGTTGTGGCAGGTCGTTGATGAAAAGAATAAATAGTACTGGTCCAAGAACAGAGCCTTGGGGAACACCTCGATTAATTTGTAGAGATTTAGATGTTATATTACTGATTATGCCATTGTTTAGGTGTTTTAGTTCTACATATTGGCTGCGCCCATTGAGATAGCTTTTGAACCAGTTTTTTGCTGATCCCGTGACACCAAGGAGCTCGAGTTTTTGAATAATTAGGTCATGACCTAAGCAATCAAATGCTTTACTTAGATCTAGAAATACTCCTGTTGAGTGTTCGCCTGCTTCTAGATTCATTCTGCATCCTAACAGATTGAGTCAAAACTTTGACTATTTGCGTTGTTTTCAATAAATTTGTACCAGGGATCAGTACTTCTTTCCCAAAGTACGGTATGAAGTCATAAATGTAACCATTGATACAACCAGAAACAACGAAAATTTTCATGCCAAACTTGACAGGTTTTTGAGGGTTGTATACTCTAAAACTAACGTTTCCTTTGAATTAAACGGTACTTTCGTCTATAGCAATGAAATCACCGGGTGACAAAAAGAGTCTACACATTTTTTTCATGTGATCTACTATTGGCCTAATTAAATATCCTTTCTTTCTTGCCTTGGAATCCTGACTGTGAGTGAAAGTTCCAAAATATATTAAAAAAATCGTCTTTAGAAAATACATCACGGAAAATGGTATTCTCTGTGTACATTTAGTAGAGAAGTATGTTTCAATACAAGGGAGAGGCATAAGTCTCATGTTTACTACGGTCCCTAAAAAAGCTTTCAGATCAGATATATAAATATCATTCCATCTATTTATTCGTGCTCTTGGGGAAGTACATTCACTCTTTCTTCTTTTGGCATAAATGTTGGTTTCATCACATATGTACGACAATAAATCTTCATTGAAATACAGATAAAAATAGGAAATAGGTTTTATTTCATCATCAAAGAAACTGGGTAAGATAGGACCCTGATTGACATTATATACAGGAATTGTATGAGTGGGACCTGAGTCATTATCAGTTACATCAATCCAATCATCATTACGTTGTGGCAGATTAGGTGGTATAGGCCTACCTGTATCCAAGATCACAGGAGTGATTATATTCCGTTCACTTACTTCACTTTCTTGATTGTCACTTTCTGCCTCACTTTCACTTACATTGTGTAAAATCATATCTTCCCTGTCTATATCATCGGGTTCACTTCCCGGTGCAATTGGAGTTGAAAACGACGCATTCATAATGTCACTAACAAATTGATCAAAATGTTGATCATCTGGGTTAGCCATTTTTATAATTAGTTTAATATATTACTAACAAGAAATCACTAAAAACACAAATATAAATTCATTATTTTAAAGAAACAAAATTGTTGAAATAATATAACCGTAAAAAATGTCCAGAAATAAGGTAAAACACGCAACACAACACAGGAACAAGCTTACGTGCAGTTCTCGTGAACAGCACTGTCGCCCTGACCGTGTGGGAAATCCCGTCAGACGCGCCAGTCTGCAGGTCAGAATGGTGTTCAGTTGCTATGACAACCAGTTTTAGAACGATAACGGGTGGCCAAGAACAATGAATGGAGCGCAGTCATTGTCTGAGGTTCAGTCAACATTCTACCCTATTCTATCAGCATTTTTCAAACTATAGTTCACGACAAAAAATAAAAACTGATTGCGAGATTTACCGTGATACGTGTGAGGAGTCATTTTCACTGTGCGAGATATCCTGTAATACGCATGGTAAGGGTTGAAAGGAATGAAAATTGATGCAGCATACAATAGGTCATTAGATGGAACAAAATATTACTCACTAGTACACTTACAAAACTTGATGTAGATAATCCATAGGTAATGGAACGATCTAGGTTCGGAGGACCAATAAATATTTCTGAATTTGTAAGATATTGTATAATTAACTGTAATAAATGAAAATAGACCTCTTCTTTGACACAACAACTTTAATGTAATGTAGTCCAAATTTCAATCCCATAATGTAAACAAAACAACTGTCAAATCAAATTAATTATTAAAAACATATAATATATTTAACATGTGTTATAAATTAATATTATTGTAATAGGCTGTAGCAACTACAGAATGATTGTATGTAACAGCAGGTTTACTAAAAATAAATTTTAAAGTCGCTTAGGATGAATTAGTTTTTAAATTATGATCGGTAATGAAATGTGTGAAACTTGAAACTATTTCGATACATGAGGCTACACTGAACAACAGATAAATAATTATTTCATAACGAGAAATTCATGAAAACTTGGTGTAATCAAATGAAAACCATAGATGTAGTCGGCTAATATAATAAGACTAGCCAATATTGATAACGAGTTGCAGTCCGAAATATCAGCTAAGTGCCAACTAGTGATACAGTGAAGATTTTGGGCAGTTAAATTATAAACTTATGAATAAAAACAAGACGTTTGATAAGGCTTCTGTTCAATAAAAATGATTTTCCGAATCTCTAAATTCGTTGTATTTTGTTCAGAAAAGGTCTTCCAACATGTTGAGTTGATTCGTGATTGTTTTGCAGTTTACATCGACGTGAACAGGGAACCGTTCAGTGAGTTTACGAATCAAAATTATCATACTTTACCGCCTTTTACACTCCAACTGTGTTATTGTCTATCCTAGTCAGGAAACCCTTCAACAAATTGACAGGAAAAAATATCGAATCCGCAAATATTACACACAGTTTTGGCAGTCTAAGGTGTTTTCGGAATAATAATTAATAGACGTTCATCACGGACAACATATATATAAAATGTTGTTCACACGCTGCTAGAACGCCATTACCATATTTTATATGATATGATACGGTATTTTCTTACGTCAAATTATTGAACGATTCCCTCAAATTATTCTCAGATTATTCTCAATCAACTCGCGAGAAATATACAATAATTTCAGTCCCAAAAAGGAGCTGAACGGTTCCGGGCTTACTGGCTGAGAGTGTGTCATATGCTACTTTCAGCATCCTTAGGAAGCGGCCATTATTGTTGTCGACAAAATCTAAGTGGTGAAGCCTTTTTGCAATGCTAGCATATCTGACCACTGGATCACATTCCAATTACTATAAATAATAATAATTAGAAAAGTTCACAGTTATTTGAAAAATCTTTTAAGAAAGAAACAAACAAAATAATAACATCATTATTTATTAACTAGCATATTTACATAGTTTTCTATGTGAACTTGAGGCTATTAGAGTAAGATATTACATGTCTAACAGAATCGCTGAAACTTAAATTTAAAATATACACTTAATTTTATTGTTTTCAAAAGCCATTTTTATTTTATTTTTCAGATTGGAGAGTACAAACTCACTGCACGAGCCACTGACTTTGGGTCTCCATCTCTCAGTTCAACCGTCTTCATTATTGTAACTGTTCTTGACATTAACGACAACCCTCCAAGTCTTACTCAAGACAATTATACATTTTTTGTTCAGGTATTCTACTTTTTATTAATGTGCACGAGTTTTATGCTTGTTCAAAATCTTTGAACAGTTGAATATAGTTTAATATATACCAATATACTGAGAGATTCATTTTTGCTTCTCCTAAGAAGTTATATTTTTCAATACTTAGTGTAAGAGTATCATCGGCATAAGCTGTGGTTTCAAATATATTATAAATTTTAGGTTAGGTTAAAGAGGGCACTAGGCCAGGAATTAGTATATTGGAGAGATAAGGATATCAGCAAACTTACCTTAGAAGACAAGTTCACTAACACCAGGGTAGTAGTAACATACAGAAAAGAATCGCATAATCACACAAGTCTCTCTCTCTCTCTCAACTCACCTGAAGAAAGTGCCATTGGTACTGAAAATTTGTGTGATTATGTGATTCTTTTGTGTATGTTACTACTACTCTGGTGTTAGTGAACTTGTCTTCTAAGGTAAGTTTGCTGATGTCCTATCTCTCCAATATACTAAATATATTATAAAAAAATCATTAAAATAAAAATAATATTGAAAAACATTATATTAAATAAATTACCTCTGTCAACAGTTCCAAATTTGTTGTGATGTTTATTATGATCGTTTCAGCACCTTTATGCCATCAAAAACAGTTTTTGAATTAAAAACATGTTTGAAGTTTACAATTTTTGTAAATAACTCATAACATTATTACTTGTGTGTTTTAATATGTTACATTTAATCACTAATGTATAAACATCATATATTTTATATAATCCTACAGAAATATAGGTAGCATGTAGATCTAAGTTTTTTAAAGTACCTCCTATCAAGATCGTTATATATATTTTTTTATTTTTTTATACATCTTATTTTTTTTATTTTTTCAGGAGGACAAGATGCCAGGCTGGGCTGTAGGCCAGCTGATTGTATCAGATGCAGATGCCTTCCCAAATGGAGCTCCCTTTTCCTTCAGTATCCTCTCAGGGAATCCAGACCTCGCCTTCCGAGTGGTATCTGACGGCACACTCTATACTGCTGCTAGACTTAGTACAAACATCCGTTCTGTCTATTACCTTCAAATCAGAGTAGCTGACAGTGGATTTCTCCCTCTTTACACAGACTCCTGGGTAACAGTCAAGGTATAATGGGATTGTCCTTTTCATGAATGTCCTTTTTCGGCAGTTTTATAAGCATGTTATTTTATTCAACTAAAATTTTTCAAACAAGCACTAATCGATTGTCTGTGATTCACGACAGGGTGGTTCTCTACGTTTACTTATCCTTCCTTATAGTTCCCTCTAATCTATTACATCAATATAAAAGCTCTCCCCTGCAGCCTCACCATTTCATGGGTAAAAGTTAGGCCGGCAAGCATTGCCATATAACAATATTGCAGTACCCGAGTTTTTGCTACCTCCCAAAAAGGCAACAAAGTTTTTGCTCAGCTCAGCAGAGAAGGTCGGGGTCGACTACATCCAGAAAACGATAACAGTTTGTTATCTTATTGGGCGCCACCTCATTTGCAGATTGTAGCAGGGTGAGAATGAGGAACTTTCTCCACTGCAGAAAGCGGAAGGCTAGTTGAGACACACTTTCGTTGACTTGGTTTGTCTCCCTCAGTATTATGTATTATTCATTCATATATCAAAATAAGATTTAATTAAAAAAAAGTTGAAAACACTTATTTACAGAAATCAAAACTAAACATTTAATTAACGTAGTATAACCATCTAATATATATTATTTAAATAAATTGTCCAAGATTAACAATTAATACTTTTAAGTAAATATTAACCATATGTTTTCTATAAATAATATGCAAACACAACTAATTATAAAGATCAAAGGCATAATATATAACAAACACTCAGTTTAAGATACTTTGAGAGTTAGCAATTCTTCAAATAAGCTTTAAAACAGTTTGGATAAATTTTCTTGAAGTATTTCATTGTGAAAGTTAATTAGTATGTGCTGAGTCCTTGCCTCAAAAGTATTAATAACTCCCCAGAATGATCCAACGGCAGTTGGGAAGACCAGAGGGTGACGAGTAGCTGGGCTTGACTCCACAAACAGCAGACCACGACAGGCTAATTGTCAAAACGTCAACGACTAACTTAGTGGCTAGAGCGCACTGCTCTAGGTAAAGTTTGAGCTCTGGCTTGTCAGTATGATTATTGTTCTGCCAACAATGTCAAACGGCAGTACTATGACATTCAGTTAATCCCATTCTGATAAATCGGACAGCTTAGTAAAATTAATAAATATTAAAATGAGGTGATTAGTCTCAATTTCCGCACAGTAATAAAAATGATAATTTATAATGTTATACTTTAGTTTATTATTTCTAATAATTTTGGATTATATAAATATACAAATGTTATAAAAACTCTGTGTATCCTGTGGGAATCCTAAAGTAAGTTTACAGTGTAGATAATGTTATTAATTGTAAGGTAACAGTTTGTACTGATTTATTACTATAATGACTGTATCTAAAGATAATCAATTTATAATTGTGTTACAGAGATGCCATGCTCTCTTTAACTAATAGCCAGTGATATAGTAATGCTGAGGAACTTTATTCTGTTGTGATCACACCGTTTATACCTAACTGGGCTTTAACTAATCAATCATCTGCTCATATGTATGTGAAAACATCATACTGTTGGATAAGTTGGATTTATATTGGTGGATTAAATATGAAGTATTGAACATTGAAGTATTATTTGTGGATTGTCTTATATTGTAATGCAATAAATAAATTTGATATTATATCCTTTGATAAATAATTCAAATCTGTGTGCTAGGTGATAGAAGAATCACAGTTTGCACCAGTGCTGTCTCCATTAGAAGTCGTAATCATTGCTTACCAAGAACGATGGCCAGGAGGGGAGATTGGCCACCTAGTAGCCTCAGACCAGGATCCTTATGACACGCTGCAGTTTAGATTGGAATCTACTACTGCGGGTCTTTTTTCTGTGGAGACGCATCGTGGGATCTTGTCAGCTGGTCCTATATTGGATGCTGGACGTTACCGCCTTAATGTCTCAGTCACTGACGGCAAGTTTACTACTCATGCCACAGTTATAGTCAGCGTGTTGCCTCTTTGGGAAGAAATGTTGCAACATAGTGTTAGTATCAGGTAAGAGAAGTGAATTTCAAGTTTTATAAGTACAGTAGGATGTACAAAG
The DNA here is from genome assembly GCA_035578905.1 of Stictocephala bisonia. NCBI lineage: Eukaryota > Metazoa > Arthropoda > Insecta > Hemiptera > Membracidae > Stictocephala > Stictocephala bisonia. Next base: position 14,255 of record JAQJVL010004611.1, read on the forward strand.
AGAATCAGTGGCTTATCATAGACAGTAATGAAATAATTATTGGATTAAAGGCTGTAAAAAACATATTATTGAATAATTATTTGAGGCATTGTCAAACATTTATTTTTATTCGATAGTTTGCAGCAGAAATATATAAATTTTAAATAGATGTGTGAGGTAGAGTTGTTCACATCATCTTTATTTCCTCTTCCTTTTTTTAATAATTTTTGAGGTTTTGTATGTACTTGGGAAAACACCAAATGAAATATTGGAGAGAAGTTAGGGATTAAGAATAGCTTAGTATATTTGTTTACACATAGGGGTGCTCGATGTCTTGTCTGCTCCAGCCTATACTAGATTTCAAAGAATGAATTATTTGTAAAATTTCAAGTAAAGTTACCAAGGGAAAAAATTATCACCTTGCAAGTTGATACATATTGGTTTGGGCTGGTATTTAGATTCAGTTTGTAAATGGAAAGGAGAAGATAGTTTAAAGAATGGCTTATTTGAAAAATTACTTTTAAATAAAGTGGCGATTCCATCAGGATTCCCTTTTTAATAGATGATGGGTGGACAGAACAGGAGTAGTTTCTAGTGTTTCCCTTCACACAATATTCCAAGAAGCTTGTGTCTGTTCCAAATAGTAATTAGGAGTAAATCATTTGTGATAATAAAAATCTTTTCTTATGTGGTTGAGTGGTGTTTGGATTTCAGTAAGGGGATTCCCTCCCTGAATTCAACACACTTATAATAGCATTGTTGTTGTTTGAATTGGAAGATCTATTAGTCTGTGTAAAGACCAGATTGTGTTAGTGTAGATATTTTATAAATGTTTCATAATATTTTTAAATAAATAATTAGAACTTTGTTTTCCAACATAGAACTGTCTGAAATTCTGTTTTAATAGATATAACCATCCCTGTCTCAAAAACAATACTGTGATAAAAATTACTGTTCCACAATAGTGTATGTACCTGGCGAAGTTTTTTCTAATCAGTGCGGTATTTTGTTGCTTATTGAACTTGGCTTTATTTTGAGTGGGCACTGTTACACATGTGAGCAGACAATATCATTTTTGTCGTATGCTGAGGGCTTAAAAATGATACTATTTTTAGCGCTTGTAGGCAGGGGCAATAGCATCACATGACTCACACATTCTTATTCAGTAGTTTTCGGACCAATCACACGTTTTAGTTTGTTGAGTTAAAGTTATATTACTTTACAGTATTTATATCTGTTAAGTAATTTTATTGTTGTAATAGGGTGAATGCGCCAGTGAATGGCCGTTTAAGCTTGAGTTTCCACTTGAATCTTACATAGGAAAACCGGCTGTTACACTACATTGTAGGGAATGGTTTAAATGTCTTGCCCGTAGTCTCCTGTACTTCCTAAATATAAAACTCTATGTATTATGTTCAAACAGAGAATTGAAAAATACAGTTTATTGTACATATATCATAGCACTAGTGAATGACCGACTGTTTAATTGATTATTGTTGGACAGGATTTTGATCTTAAAATGAGTAGAATGTTAGGTCTTAACATGTTTACTGTTAGTTAATTATAAATATTGCAGTTTCAATCAATAATCAAAGAACAATGAAAAATTCAGCTGGCTTTGTACGATACGCTATAGTGGGGAAGCTGAATATGAACTAGGTGGAACACTTAATTTTGTTTGCGTTACAAACGGTTTTTTGACACTTTCTTTTTGACCAGTAACTGGGAGGATTCAATTCAGGCTCCAAAGTTACTTTTAAGACAGTTTGTGATAAACTAGGCAACAAGAAAAACTTAATACGATGTTATTTATACAAAAAGGTCATTTACTGAGGGTTGTTCATTCACTTATGAACTTGCATATAGTTCATTTATGAAACATTTTCTCTATAAATTAATTGTTTTATCATACAATTGAACTAGAGTTATTGTTTGTACATTATTGTAGTCTGAGTCCTTTATAATATTCATTTATTAATAATATTTCGAATTTTTACTATCGGTAGCGTAGTTGGTTCAATCCCAGCTTCATGTGCTAAAGGTTCTCGGTTCGATCCCAATCAGAGTCATAATTCCCTTCTACCCGACATTCTTACTTAACCGATGTCATCATGTCCGTTTACGTCAGATAAGCGAAGCTCTACTGTATATGTTTCTAAAATATTTCTATTAAAATAATTTACCTTACAAGTATCATATGTTTTAAAATAATAAATGAAGAAAAAATTTGATATTTATTTGTTCTTTTGAATAGATTGAATTGTTTTATGTCACAGGTTACGAACAATGACTGCACACCATTTTGTGTTACGTCAGTGGCGGAGTCTAATACGGTTGTTGGAGACAGCATTATTACGGAAGGTCACTCTCACTAGTCTACAGGCTGTTGCTCACGGAGATCTGGACATTCTTCTCACAATATCTGGGGTATAAATAAACAGAAAAATAATTATACAGACAGAAAAAAGTTATAATTATACAATTATATAATTGGAGGTTCAAAAAACTCCAAGCCATGTATAAATGGGTCTGGCTTATCCAAAAGGCTTTTGTCCTCCATCAACACTCACCTGCAAGGATCTGCCTTGATATTCCTAAAATCAATTATCTCCAATTAGACACAACTATTAGGGATTTGAGGGTAGGGAATAATCAAAGCCAAAGAAGGTTCATTAGGAGCAGGGGTTTCAAAATAACTTTTTAAAGCAGAATTTCAAAGAAAATATCAGCATTCACTTAATTATTCCGAACATTTTCTTATAAGATTTAAGTAGTCCAACAATAAACTGAACTGAATTTTTCCAGGATCATTGAATTTAATTAATACATGGTATATTTCTAAAGACAGTTTTATACTAAAATTAAACAAAAATATATTTCAGTTATGAATTTTATACAGTAAATACCTTTTACAGTTTTCCCAGTAAACCCTTTTTAAGCCAATTCTAATTCTTTTACACCATATTGTGTTGACAATCATAGCTCAGACGGAGTCATCTAAACGTTTAAAGCAAGTTTATATTAAAAGAAGTGCGTCCTTTGTGAGGGTTGTAGTGCAACATATTTATTTTACTTTTTGAAAGAAGTATTAAATATATAAAATAGTAAAGTAAATGAAAGTTTAACCCTTTGAGCGCTACGAGGCGTGTTTTTAAAGTAAGTACCGTTTTTAAATTATGCCGCCGCAGCGCTGCGGTCGCCGTTTAGCGCATGCGCGCCGTGTAGCCACATCTGTTGGGAAGCCACAGACGCCATTACAGAACTATCCGATCGAGTTTACATCTGTTTGCGTGATTTTAAAATGACTCCACCTATTGAGAATCCCGCCGACTGCGAAGTGCGTGCTGTAATACGGTTTCTCTGTGCTCAAGTCTTCAAAGCAGTTGATATTCATCACCAAATCAGTGAAGTGTATGGTGAAAACATTATGAGTGATGGAATGATTTGGAAATGGGTTAGGGCCTTTAAAGATGGCCGCACAAACATTCATGATGAGAAACGAAGTAGGCGACCTTCAGTCATCTTTTCTTCAGTCGCCTACTTCGTTTCTCATCATGAATGTTTGTGCGGCCTTCTTTAAAGGCCCTAACCCATTTCCAAATCATTCCATCACTCATAATGTTTTCACCATACACTTCACTGATTTGGTGATGAATATCAACTGCTTTGAAGACTTGAGCACAGAGAAACCGTATTACAGCACGCACTTCGCAGTCGGCGGGATTCTCAATAGGTGGAGTCATTTTAAAATCACGCAAACAGATGTAAACTCGATCGGATAGTTCTGTAATGGCGTCTGTGGCTTCCCAACAGATGTGGCTACACGGCGCGCATGCGCTAAACAGCGACCGCAGCGCTGCGGCGGCATAATTTAAAAACGGTACTTACTTTAAAAACACGCCTTGTAAATTAAAATTTTAATCTCACAGTGTGTAATTATAATTAATGAATAATTTTCATTTTGTTTAAAGTTCTTTTTGGTTTTTAGTTTATATAGGTATACTTGAAATAAAAAACTGTAAATAATTTGTTTACATAATAGTAGGGATGGGTCGGTTCCAGAGTTTTACGGTTCCGGTTCTGATACTGGTTCCGTGATTTCGATTCTCGGTTCCGGTTCTTCCCCCTCCATCAAAAAAATCAAATCTGTAGTTTTTTCGTTACAGAAACAATGAAACAATTTTTTGTGGAGAAATATAAACTTTATTAAAAATAGATAAAGATCAAATTGAAACTGACCCTGTAAAATTAAACTAGGATATAAAAAAAATTCCTTACCTATAAAAAATGTAAATTTTAAATAGCTACTGAAATTAAGAGTAACATTTACGAGTTTAAATCAAATCAAAGAACATAATAAATACAAGTAGACAAATTTTTATTACTAAATACCACATGAAATGAGATCTTATAAAATAAACAAAACCCTTTCAATTACAATATTCTTAAGTCTTTGCTGACATTAGGTAACCAAGATGTCAAAAAGTACATCCTAAGAAAGACTCTAAAAAATATTTAATACCATATTTAGGTCATCTTTGTTTAAAATTCAAAAACATTATATTTGTAGTTAAAACAATGTGTGTTGAAAAAATTAAAATGAAAAAACAGAGTGACGTTACTATTTACAAATTACTATTCTTGATAGAAGTTCTTTCATTTTATGAAAAATGTAAAGTTTAAATAGCTACTGTAATTATGAGTAACATTTACGAGTTTAAATCAAATCAAAGAGTTTGAAAAGGTGTTTGATTAGGCCTATAGGTTTTTGTTAAGAAAAACTAGCATTTTAACTCTTTCTGGGTCCAGTCTGTTTCTTTTAGTGTCAACAATATTTCCTGCTGTGCTAAATAGCCTCTTACTAAATACCGTTGCTGGAGGGATACAGAGATATTTGAAACTTAAATTTTGAAGTCTGGTGAAGTGACTGTTGTTCCAGTATCGCCTTACATCTTCTGGGTTGCTCTCAGGACTGATAGCAGATTGAGCTAGGTATTGCTCAAGCTCTTCTTCAGCACTGTTGTTCGATTCAGTAGATTCAACAGTAAAAACACTTTTGTATGTTGACCATAGACCCTTGCTAGAGGAACTAGGTTCACCTGTACTAGGTCGCAGTTCACTTGTACTAGATTGTAGTTCACTGGGTCGAGGGGTTTCATTTTTGTCCAATTCTGATAAGACTATACTTTTCACAGCCCTCACAGCACTCTCACTAGAAAAAGGATTGTTTTTAAATCTAGGGTCTAATAGTGTTGCTGGTCCCAGGAGGCGGTCCTCTTCTGCACCTCCAAATCGAAACTTAATGTTGGCAATAAGATCATTGTTGAAGCCCTGTAAACCAGAGCCAGGTGGAGCTAGTATTTGCAGGTGGTGCAAGATAAGTTTTGTGATAGGTATAATCTGAAACCAAATAATAAGATTCTTGAAGTACAGTTTCTAAATAAATGTTGAAGCAAAACCCCTTACATATTTGTAAAACAATATATTTAATGTTTTAAACTGGTACTTGTTTGTTAAATGGAGGCCACTAAATTACATCGCACTGTGGTGGTTAGGTTATGCAAGGTTAGGTATAACTTAACTCATTGCGATTAAAAAATGGTGTTAACGTTAACATATTTCGCATATAACCTTACCTAACCTTAACACCACAGCGCGGTGTAATGGCCTCCATTTAAGAAACAAGTAGGCCTAAATATAAACTAAATAAACTGTACAGTTTTTTTAATAATTTTTTTTTAATTAGAAAGTAAAAAATGAAATAAGCTATTGAGTTTTAAATGCAAATTAAAATTATATTTAGTAGTGATGTGTTTTTGAAGTTCAAACAATAATAAATCAGCTGTTCATCAAGCTTATTAAACTATCAAAAACCTCCCCAAATTGAGCAAAGAAACTTTAAAATGAATCAAGTTGACACTCAGTCCTGGAGGCTGAATGACATCAGCTGCACTGCCTGTTATGGACTCCACTGTAACCAACCTGGAATGTTCTTTTAACGAGTATCTAAAAACAGTAGTGAATAAATGGCTTACCTCAGAAACAGATGATGCTGATTTGCTCAGTTGAAGTGTGGTGGTTTCAAATATTTCCAAAATTTGTAGTGCATGTTCTAGCACCTTCCATTCTTCTGTTGTCAGTTCAGCCGCCACTTTACAATCATCATTTGATGTTGCCAGAATTAAGGCATTCTTTTGCTCAAACAATCGTGCCATCATGTGATATGTCGAATTCCACCTGTAGGCTCATCTTGAATCAATCTGTGTTCTTTAATGCCAAGTTGTTTTTGGCACCGACGTAACACTTTTGTGTTTTTAGTAGAATGTTTGAAAGAGCCAACAATTTTTTTGCACTTTGCAACCAAGTTTGAAATCTTGGCATTGTTAAAAAACCCATCTTTGATGACTAACTGAAGTGTATGGGCTGTACAAGCAACCACAGAGAAGTTTGACAAATTGAGGGCTGCCTTAATATCAGGCCCATTGTCCCTCACTACGGCAACTACTTTTGTTTCCAGTCCCCACTGTTCAAGGGTTTCACACAAGAAGTTTTTGAGGTTGACAGCTGTGTGACTTACTTCTTTAAAGAGAACAACCTCCAGACACTTATGATAAGGTTTCATTTCCAGATAGAAATGACAGGTGAGTGCCATGTAGTCGTTATTACTTATGGAAGTCCACATGTCAGTTGTAATTGAAACATGCTTCACGTGTGTTAACAACTCTTCAAGGGCCTGTCTGCTTTCATTGTACATTTTAGGTATAATTTTGTTCCCTAGTGATTTCCGAGAAACCATTGTGTATCTTGGTTCCAAGTGACTTATTAGTTGCCGAAAACCTCGATTTTCAACTAGGCTCAAAGGTTGTATATCCAGACAGACCATCTGGGCAATCAAGTTCGAAAGAGCGGGGGTCATTCACTTTAAATTTTGCAGCCTTATCACAAACTTGAGAGAGAGTAGGTTGATATTTGTTTGAGATAGGCCTTTTGATGCATTTTGGGTATTTTGGTTCAGGACTTGTGAGAGATGCAGAGGAAGGTAGGCTTTGAGTGGGAGAAATCGCTTCAGAAGACTGGGAAATACTGCTTGAGGGTGATCCCATGACAAAAGTCGATGAGCCTGGTTGGAGAATGGTGCCAGGGTCATCAACGTCTTCTTCATCTTCCGTTAAGATTGACAGAGGACTTGAACATCTAGGCCTAGTAGAGGGTTTCTCCACAGGCTGAAAAAATCTGTCCAGAAATTTGCATTCTGATTTTGAAGCAGCAGCTGTATTTGGGGCTTCTTGCTTCTGTTGTTTTACAGGGGTGGGTGTACTTTCATTCTTTTTAAAATTTATATTATGTTGAGTTGATGAGATGTTTCTTCAAGTTGGAGGTTGATTTTGATGCTCCTCTAGATATACGTTTGGAGCAAAGGTTGCACTTTGCATAGTTATCATCTCCACTTTCAGAGTCTATGATAAAATATTTCCAAACTGCAGAAGCCATAACAAGCCAATCAGTAATAAACACATACAATAACTTTTAGCACCTACAATTGTCAATGATTCATAAGCCTGGAAAAATATCACAATTCACAAGTCTTTTCTTTTTAATTCAGTAAAACCGTTATAATGTGACCCAGTGTACGCTATAGGCCTTAACTATTAGGGTTATTATTAAATATTACTAACTTGTCCATTTTTCAATGCATATACTGTATGCAATGTTGATATATCAACCTATTGATCGAAAAACTTGGGAGTTGTTTAGTATCATTGAATTATTTTTAGTTGTAAGGTTATTCATTTTACGAAAAAATCAGAACACTAGTTGGTTGGAAGAAAGATGATATTCGTTTACTGACGGACCCACCTTGAAATTTTGCCCGGTACATATAATTTCACCTAGACCTAGGTAGGCCTAAGAGTTGCAATTTTAAAGTAAACACAACAACAAAAATAAAATGATAATTGGGCCACACTAAACAGTAAATTACTTTTTTCAGACAAACAAAATTGGTGCAGTGGAACCTCGATAAGTCGGATTAATCGGGACCGCGGCCGATCCGGGTTAACGAAAATCCGGGTTAGCCGGAGAATGAGGTAAAAATTAATAAAATACGGTATACTTACAGATAAACTCCATTATAATTGTAAAAACGTCAAACATATGTACAGTACATCTCAGTTACATACATAACTGTTCATTTCCTGGTAAAAAACTCAGTCAGCTTTGGTTGTGCCAATGTCGTCTGCCGCTTGCGTGATGTGCGATCCCGCAGTCTCTTCAACATGAGCAATTCAGCTGGCGATGTTTCTGCCTGCCGCTCGAAGTAAACCATTAGTTCGTTTAGTTGCGTCACTGCATCTCTATGACTCATCATTTGACCTTCAATGTCCCCTTCTGCCTCCTCAGCGTCTGATTCGTTAGCATCAGGTAAACACGACGCGATCACTTCCTCGTCAGTAAGTGGCTCATAGCCTCCGTTATTGTCTGCCTCTAACCACAGATTAATGTCATTTTCATCGACTTCAGAGCAGCCATCAATATTTTGGAACATATCCAAAAGTTCTTGGGGATGGACATCTTCTGGTGTGTCATTTTCCACATTATAGTTCCCCACTGGTTGAATTATATTTTCAGGCAAGTCGCATACACCCTTCCACAGTTTTTTCCAAGATTTAATTAAGCTTATTCTAGACACTTGTTCCCAAGATTCTGCAATCATGTACATTACAGTTTTCACATTAAATGTTTTGAGAATCTCAACTACACCGTGCTCTTCATTGTCAATGATTGTGCTTAGCATCTGTCTTCTGTAAACCTTTTTGATTTTCTCCAGAACCCCCTGGTCCATGGGCTGTAATATCGATGTTACATTAGGCGGCAAAAACCTGACGGTAATGTCCCCACTGACCAGCACATCTGCAGACGGATGTGAAGGAGCATTATCAATTAGTAGGACTGCTTTAATTGGCAACCCACAGTCTTTTAAATATTTAGTCACACCTGGCACAAAACAATCAAAAAACCAGTTTTTAAAAGTGATGCTGTCCATCCATGCACTTCTTTGAGACTTGTAGACAACTGGTAGAGAATCCCGATTTACGTTTTTTAGTGCTCGCGGATTTTTCGCTTTTCCTATTAAGAGTAGAGGAAATTTATGCTTCCCCGAAGCATTGCTGCAGGCCATTATTGTCAATCGATCTTTGCTTTTTTTGTATCCCTTTGCGTCTTTTTCAGTTTTTGAGGCCAAAGTTTTACTCGGCAACATTCTGTAAAACAAACCCGTCTCATCGGCGTTATATATTTGATCTGCGGTTAAATTTTCTTCTTTCACAAAATCCAAAAACTTGTTTTTATAGTCATCAGCAGTGCTGCTGTCCGCAGATAGGCTTTCTCCTGTGATAGATAGTTGGCGAATACCATGACGTTTTTTGCACCTATCCAGCCAGCCTTGACTTGCAGTAAAATTTGGTTCACAATCAGGCAACTGTTTATTCAGCTTGATTGCCTTTTCTTGAATGATAGGCCCAGACACTGGCAAACCACGCTCCCTTTCCGCACAAAACCAGACATACAAAGCGTCGTCAAGAGTCTCGTTTTTAGCTTTCTTAGCTTTGCACCGATTGTCCAAACTGTCTTTTGTTATCATCTTGAAACAAAATTCTTTGATTTTTGTCCTATTTTTTTTCCAATCCGATACTGTAGATGTACCGACACCTTAAGATGCTGCAATTGTTTTTAAAGATTCGCCTTTATCAATCCTACCTAATGCCTCTAGTCTCTTTTCCATTGTCACTACAACATTTTTACGTTTTGTTGCCATCGCGTAGATAAAAACAAACGCACAACACAAAAGAAGAACACTATCTGCAACACGAATGCGAACAGAAGTAAACAATACAGTAGCCTACACACACAACACGGGCACAAGCGAGCGGAGTGAGGTAGGAACGGTACTGACTACCGAGAACTGAGAAGCCCGGCGTAGCGGTAGCGCGGAGGAGGGGTGCGTCTGTTATTGTTTCCGAGAATCCGGGACAATGACCGCCACTGGCTCCAGTCGGCCGCCGTGTGCCATGAGTCACACACTCACTGTCGTACAGTCCCATCAAATACTGATGCGACATCGATTCACACATACTCTACCACTCAAAAATATTACGTTTTTATTTTAAAAATGTTTGTCTGATTTTTTATTTTTTTATTGAAAATCGGTCCGGGTTAGCCGGACTTCCGGGTTAGCCGGACTTCCGGGTTAACGGGGGCCGACTTATCGGGGTTGTACTGTGCTTTTGTTTTATAAAAATTAGTCCTAGCCTAGTTATTGTACTTAAGTGTAATTTTTTAATGAATGAGCCTATGACTTAAAATTTCTTGCAATTTAGACAGCTGTATATTAGAATTAAATACTTGCCTAGGGCCTAGCCTAGATTTAAAGACGTCACTTTTTACAAGATATGTTTGTTTGAAAACTAGGCCTAGTCCTTTAACCTCTACAACAGGTTAAGCATAACAGCAACAGCTTTATTATTTTCTGTTTAAATCTTTAGTGAAATGTCAAAATAAGCACACAATATCATGCAATATTATGTTCCTTCTGTAATGGAAACTTAAAGATATACAGCTTATTTAATAATAACATTGTATCACAGGTACAAAAAAAATTAATAAAGATTGAATGACTATATTATATTGACTAATTATTGCTTTACTTAGTTTTGGTTAGGGTAAACTGTAAACCAAAAAGAATATCTTCGTGAGTTTAGTTCCAATTAAAATATTTCCTTACAAAAGCACCAATTTATTATTATTTTCACTTTTAAACCTAAAGCCACAATTCACATATTCACAGCCACAACTCACACGAACTGGACACACAAACACTGATGGAGATAGACTGACGTAGATTTAGATTCGACTCACGACTGTTGTCTGTCTGTTTGATGCGTCGTAGCATTGTCGTAGTGGAAATAGTGTTCATCCGCCATTAGAGGTGGCTCCAAAAATGTCCGAACTGCTTAAAAAAACAGTTTGGTGAAGAAAAACTATCGAACCGTTCTCAAATGAATTCCAAACCTGTTCTTTTCAACCACTTATCCAACGCTCCCCTCCCCACTACCAACATACTTTCTAACTGTTGTTTATCGATCGTTAGTTGGAAATAACCTCAGTGGCATGGCGGATCGCCATCTGTATACTTGTTGCAAGCCAGATTATGAGGCCTGATATTTTTAAATTTAACAAATTTATCATTGATAACATGAACTATTTGCAGTAAATATGGTTTTGACTAAGTTTAAGCTATTATTTACTTATGAATTAAACGGACATAATTTTTATTACACTCACTATTTGCTTTTTAATCTGGGGACTATTTCTTCTGCGCTTAAGAGTTTTTCAGTGGCTGATAGTTTTGTTTTGGCAATGGCAATAACTTATTGACTCGAGTAACAAGCACCAAGTAAATTAATTAAATTAATTGAAACTAATTTTGTATTGTAAAATTATTTAAATTATTGAACTAATTTAATACAGCGCTGAAACAAAAACTAAATGCATTACAAACAGAATATCCTTTTTACGTCATTATGTCGGTTGACCTCGCCGGTTCTCGGTTCTGCCAAGAACCGTTGGAACCGAGAACCGGAACCGACCCACCTACACATAACAAACTAATAAATATAAAGGTGCATGATACTGAAAAAACAGAAAAAGGCAAATGAGAACATGATTGGAGCAAACAAAACAATAAAAATATTAATTTTAGGTACAAAGATTCTGTTAAAAAATTAGATTTAAACCAAATTACATAATTAACAAATTATAAAAGAATTACAAATATGGAAGAGAAATTTACAAACTGAAAATCTAGGCTATTGGCACAGAAAAGCAATATGCTACAAATGAAAATCAAATTAAACAGGTAGACTAGGTTATTGTCGAAGAACAGAATATAGTAAATCGGTAACTCCAACTGCAAAAGGCTAAAAAAAAAAAAAAAAAAAATGATATAGAACCAACATTGAACATAAAACTAAATATAATAAAGAAATGAATGATAAAAATTAGCATTGAGCACATGGGGTCGAACCTAGGTTGACAATCATCTAGACAAAAGACACAAACCATCTAAAAACATACTGAAAACAACAAATAAGCCTGGTTATTATTATTCAAACAAAATATTTTCACCAAAAGGGTGATTAGATATTTGAAATAACAAAATTGAACACTTACTATGAGAGTCTCTACCCAGTCATCAAGGAAGTTACTGTAGGTCGATGAATCAAACAATAGGCCAACCTGACAGATCGAGAGCTGGAATCACGGAACGACAGAGTCCGAGCCAACGGCCATGAAAGTAAACAAATCGACAGCGTATAAGCGATCTCAGGCAGCCTGGCAAACCACGATGACAAGTAACAAATGTACCGATCATTTGACCGGTACAGTATGTCAGTAAGATGTTACTGTCAAATTTATAACTCTTGGTATGTTTAATTGAAATAAGCAATGAGTATAAATTTCATAGTGTGAAAATGTATAAGCTTAACATCACTTCTCTTTCTGTAATGCAATCAATATACAGTCAACTCTCGATTTTCCGGGAGCGACTAATCCGGGATGGCTTGGGTACTAACTTGGCTTTATAAATATTCGCGCCTTGGAACTGTTCTATTTTGTCATTTGATTTCAAATGTTCATCAAATTGTTAAGAAATGTATACAGAATATTTTTATGATTATATAAACATTTACATAAAATAATTCATCAATTAATACGACCATGTCACGAAAGTTTGCATAGTTATAAATAAATGATAGCAAATAAATTTAGAATTCATAATAAGAAATAATAGCTGTAAAAGTCAAGTGAAGTTCGATAGCCGTGTGACACATAGATAACATTATGATGACGACGCGTTATTCTTATTGCATTATCAGATGGGATGAGCAGTACGTGATATGCTTTATAATCGGCTCATAATTGCACTCGTTTTTTACTAGTAAATAGTGTTTGGTTATACACTACGATTGTGCAGTAAGTGTACATATTGACATAGTTGATTGTGATCACCTGTTTTTTTATATTAACTGCAACGAGTTTATCATGCTTATTGGTTTAAGTTGGAGTCGGTCTGAACTGTGTGTTATCGGTGGACGTCATGACTGACGAGTTCAAGGTCATGACACATAGTACTGCCAAGCTCAAGAGTGATAATGCTGAACCTGCTGCAGCGCCTATCCTTCAAGATATTGATTTAAAGCTTAATTCAATTTTAAAAATTCTTGAGAAAAATTCTATTGTCATCGGTGTCATTAAAAATGAATAAAAAGACATGTTCCTGAGCAAGTGGAAATTATGATCAGATTCATCAGCCGTCAGAACAAAGACATGTTCCTGAGCAAGTTGAAAGTTCGACGCAACCTTAAAGCCTCAGTCAGACCTGGGATATGTCTAATGTAAGTGATAGCTTCATTTACATTAATGAGTCTTTGACACCGTTGAATAGGGAGCTGTTGAAGAAAGTTCAGGAAAAGGAGAGGGGATACATGCATGTGTGGCCTACCATTTGCTGCATCTATACTAGACGTGGGAAAAGATCTCCGGCTATAAGGATTGCGTCTACTAAAGACTTTGACCGCATGTAGCATAGACTTGATTGTAAGTAGCATTTATTACTACGCACAACATGTTAATTGACCTCCCGCTCTGATTATCCTCCTACCTTCATTTCCAAGAGAAAGTAGTTCTCCTTAAACATTAATGGGTTGTTGAATTTACCTGTAATCGTTTAAAAAATTACAGGTAAATGGGGGAAACAATGATGTTACTTTACAATTGTTTCCCCCATTTATTCGTACACCGCATCGTACATATATGTTTTGTAGGACCTATTTGTACACCCTAAGTGGTATACACGTAGGCTACAGTGGGAGCATCCCACCCACCCATGTTGTCATGAGTGTGTGTGTGTGTGTGTGTGTGTGTGTGCGTGCGTGTGTGTTCGTTCAAGTTCAAGTTAAAAAAATCTTTATTCAATTAATTCAATAAATACAGGTATACAATTTTCTCCCAATGCGCAAACATGAACGTGCGGGAGTACAGTTGATTTCACAGTTTTTTTACATGTATCAAATCAAAATATCAAATGCTTACATAATGTTAAATATCAGATATAATGATAAACAGAATTCCAAATTAACTTACTATCTACTTATTAAAATTAATTGCCACTATGAGGCACAAGCGGCTCAGGCATTATCCATATTCTTTATCCAATTACAAATAAATCATCAACCATTATTTAAAAGCCCTTGGACTAAACAGCAATAAAACATAAAAATATAATAGTATATAAACAATATTACAAACAATAAATATAAACAATATATAAACAAGACAAGCATGACAAGAATAAATACATAAAAAATTAAATTTAAACATACATTAGAAATCCAATCTAGCATTAGATAACAACCAGTTAATAGCTCAGTCAACTGCATATTTTTCAAATATTCAAGTGCTTTCATCTTCACCTTGGGTTTCTTTTCAAAAATAATTCTATCACCACACCATTTTAAGAAGTCATTATATATTCTGGGACCCATATAGCAAAACTGGTGTCGGCTTGATTGTTTAGTTAAAAAAGGTACTTTTAAAAGTATTTGTTGGCTAGATCTTGTGATTCTATTAATTTCTCTAAACTCAAATTGGTAAATAAATTTAGCAATTTATAAGATTATTGAGTACTTATGCAGTTGCTCAAATGTTAATATATTTTTTTCTCTAAAAAGGCAGCTCATTCTCTCCATGCGCTTTAAACTGTAAATAGTTCTTATAGCATGCCTTTGATTCATAATTACTGAATTTAAACAATAATTGTAGGCCCCACCATAATGAATAATTCCAAACCTCATCAGACTTTCAAACCAAGAAATATAAACATTCATTAATTTGTCACTTCCTACAAAACCTTTAAGGTGATACAATACATAATTTACCTTTCTTAATTTTGATGAGAGGAAATTAATGTGATGGTCCCATTTAAGGCGCTTATCTATATACATACCTAGATATTTTACATAATCAACAACCTCAATATTACTACAAGTACAGTCATAAATACACTGGTGCTTATGGCACATTAAATTAAATTCCTGCTGTAAATACTTATTAGTGAGATGATAATCATAAAAAACTATACTCTTCGACTTAGAGGAATTTATCAAAAGTCGGTTTGTTGACAACCATTGAGAAACCTTATCTAGATCTTTTCTAATCTTAAACTGTAGTGTCTGCTTATTGTAGGCAGAGCACACTAGTGCGGTGTCATCAGCATAAGCAAACACAGTTGAATGCATATCTAAGTCTAACAAGTCGTTAATATTAACAAGGAACATGATAGGTCCTAGGACTCCGCCTTGAGATATGCCAAAGTACAATTCTAATGGATTACTAATGACATTATTAATCTTCACAATTTGTTTTCTTCTCAAACAAAAAGATCTCAACCATGAAAGAGCCAAGCCACCAACTGCGCGGTGGCTCTTTCATGTTTGAGATCTTTTTGTTTGCCAAGATGCTGCTTGTTGACAAGCAGTATCACTCTTGAGCTTTGCAGTACTGTGTGGTAGCACTGCGCGGCGAAACTCTGTTAGTCAACCGCTCGCACGACCGCCGCGTTTGGCTCCAAGTTCCAGCACGTGTTTCTATTCTTCATAAAAATAAAATGTTCTATATCTATTATGACCTAATTTAATTATTTACACTATTTACAACCCTCCTGCCCACCCTTTTCTACCAATGTTCACAAACTGTCATGTACTGTTGGAAACACTGGCCAAGGCAGAGGCCAGGTTTGTCAACACATGTATCGCAGTAGTAAGGTGTTTTTACTCTTTTGCCAGTTTGCTTCCAACAAATTCTGCAATTTTTCCTTAGGAGTCTGTTGTTTCCATCATGTTCAGTGCTTTTGGAAATTTGGTGGGCACTTTGTCGAGCACGTTTCTAGGTCAGGGACTCCACTAGGTCAGCGCAGACTGGAACAAGGGACTTTATTACTTTTAGTCTGTAATCGTAAAATGTAACCTTCTCCTTGTACATATTGTACAACCCATGTGAGTTTAGAAGCATCATCTGTAGAATATGGATGAATATCTTCTTGTACCATCGTACAGTTTTGTGCTCTGACAATCTTTTTAACAAGTATTACTTATTCTTTCATTAGTTTTTACTCCCATGGTTATAACTAAGC
Source organism: Stictocephala bisonia (assembly GCA_035578905.1). Classification (NCBI taxonomy): domain Eukaryota; kingdom Metazoa; phylum Arthropoda; class Insecta; order Hemiptera; family Membracidae; genus Stictocephala; species Stictocephala bisonia. The sequence goes on from JAQJVL010004611.1 coordinate 30,483, forward strand.
CTCTATAACTTTAACGTATACGAGAAATTAAATGGGCTTTTTAATCATGTAATATCTACCTGATCGCACACAACCTGACCCACCCGCCCACCCATACACGTACAGTGGTATTGGCCCACATGCCCACCCATACACGTACAGTGGTATTGGCCCACATGCCCACCCTTACACGTACAGTAGTATAGACCCACCCGCCCACCCATACACGTACAGTGGTATTGGCCCACATGCCCACCCATACACGTACAGTGGTACTAACCCACCCGCCAACCCATTCACGTACGGTGGTACTAAACCACCCGCCCACCCATACACGCACGGTGGTAGTAAAACCATCCGCCTCTCGCTACGTCGCACGATGCGTCACCGGTGACGCAGCTGCAGCGAGTGTGTTAAATCAATGAAAACTAAACATTCATCAGGGTCTGATGATATTTCCTCAAAAATACTAAAGTTTTGTGAAAATGAATTTCTACACCCCCTAGTAAATATAATCAACAAATCCTTTACACATGGATTGTTTCCTTCAAAACTAAAATATGCAAAAATATACCCTAAGCACAATGGTTCAAATCCGGCCTAGGCCGGAGGATTTATCAGTAATATTCACCTTCTACTGTACTGGTTCGCCCCCTTACTCTGTCTGATTAAGTTCATCGCACAGATCAATAGTCTATGAGGAATGGGCAGAGTTAAGGTTAAGAAGGAGGTTGGCCTCTCCTTAAAAAAAAAAAAAAAAAACAAGCAAGGAAATAAATCAAAGGAAGAAAACTATAGGCCGATTTCCCTACTCCCAACTATCTCAAAAATTGTAGAGAAAGTTATGCTCTCCAGACTACTAGACTACCTAAATAGAAATAACATAATACCACTGGAACAACATGGTTTCATAGCTGGACGATCAACCACAACAGCTATCATTGAGGTCATTGAGTATCTCATACAGGCAATCGAGGCAGGAGACACAGCTACAGCTGTGTTTCTTGACTACAGCAAAGCCTTCGACTGTATCTGTCATGACAGGCTGCTAGAGAAGATGGAAGCATTAGGTATAAAAGGCAGGACAGGAGAGTGGTTCAGAAGCTATCTAAATAACAAATATCAAGCTGTAGCACTCAACTTAACCAGGAATGGAATAACTCAAACAACTATTTCCACCAACTTGGCAGTACAGCGAGGAGTCCCACAAGGTTCAATCCTTGGGCCAATTCTTTACATAATATTTGTCAGTGACTTCCCATCCTACATTAAAGACTACAGTACACCACTTATGTATGCAGATGACACACGGTTCTCCTACTTAAAAATAGGTCACCCAAACATCTGGAAATTGAAACATGCATAGCACTGAATATGTCAGAACAATACTGCCAAGAAAAAGATCTCGTCTTGAACACAAAAAAGAGCCAATAATTGATGTTTGGTCGAAAAAAAGATGAAGTGTACCAGCTACCTGAAATTCAAAAAATAAAAGACGGAAAATACCTAGGTATCATTCTAAACGACAAATTAACATGGACTGAACACATCAACCGGTTATGTAATAAGCTAAGTTCCACGCTCTATGTCCTAAAGAGACTCAAACAAATAAGTAGTGAAGACACCGTAAGAACCACATACTTTGCACTTTTTGAAACACATGTAAGATTTGGACTGGCCACCTGGGGAGGCTCCTCAAAGTCTAATGTGCAAAGAGTTCTTATATTACAAAAGAAAGCCATCCGCATACTTGCAGGCCTTATCCCGCAAGAATCATGCAGAGGAGCCTTTAGGAAACACAAGATACTAACCACAGTATCACTATATGTCCTTGAAACAATAATGCATGCACAGAAGCAAAATATCAGAAGAGAACTAGACCTTCATTCCTACAATACAAGAACGGCCAACAACCTCACCATCCCTCAACACAGACTGACTCTCTTCGAGAAGCAGCCTACATACACTGGTGCCAAATTCTTCAGTATTCTGCCTAAAGATATAAAGAACATCAACAGCCATAAAAAATGCAGACAAAACTCCATACCTGGCTTCTTGAGCGACCCTTCTTCTCAAATGAAGAGTATTTACATTGGTTAGAAGGCTCAAGACTAGAGTAGAAGACCTGAAAACCAAACCACTGACCATTGACGGGATTTTGAAGAAAGAAGGAAGAAGAAATGAGATAGAAGATAGAAAGAAGAAGGAGATAGAAGAAGGGAGAAGAAGGAAATGAAGAATAAATCAAACAATAAAAAATCTGTAAAGCAAGAACAAAAATTACTTTTCTGACGCTACTGTATTTCTCAAAGAAACTACAAATAAAGCTATTGTATTGCATCCAGTAAGAAACGAGCTTGAAGAATGATATTATAAATGTACTCAATCTTGAAAAAAAATCGTGGAATCAAATTTAACTCTAGTACTATTAAAACGTGAGTTGAAGTACAGTTCTTAGAAACGAGACGCAGACATAACTTATTTTAAGGTGAATATGAATCAGTTTGGATGACTTGTGTTGACCAGTTACTAACTGAGTTTGACTCCATCCTCCATCTAATTTTTATTATTAAAATATAGCAATTATTAGAATATCTTTCAAAACTCTAAAAGCTTTTGCTACACAGCACTATTGTTTTCCATACCACAGTATAATATAAACACAGAGTAGTGAAGTTTACTCTTGAGAAAAATGCCAACAGCTCGATCCTAGCAGTCATATCTCAAAGCTATGGCAACTCTCTGCTTACCATGCCAGTTGTTTGCTAAACCACTTATAGGATCGCTAGCATTGCTCGGTCGGCAAGTAAAATTGCTGAGCTTCCCTACTTTGTGTTTATATTTGCTGGTATGGTGGCTCAGTGGATAAGGCTTCGGACTGTGGAGGACAATGTCCAAATCCCCACTGAGCCGACGGTCGTTACTTCACTTGTTGAATAAAGTTGATGCACTGGTCTGTAGGCCCATGTCAACTGGCGGGTGAAGTTTAAAAAGACTACAAAAAAATTAGAATATACTGTGCCTATATTCTAATTTTCATCATCCTTTTCTAAGTTCTCTCCCAATACCTAACGTTTTAATTATTCTAAGCAAACTAACGGTGTTCTGTTTTTCAATTAAATAAATCTGTTGTAATAATGTATTAATAATCGAAGTACATACATAGTTAAAATAGGGAGGGGGATATTGTTCAGATAAGTATGATGCCTAGCAGCCATAAATGCTGGAATTGTTGTCCTGTACAAAGCGCTCATCTAAACTATGTTCTAGTTTCTGTTATCACAAGTTCAGTGCTTAAGAATAATATTCAAGTCTCTTAAGTGTGGAAAACAGTTTGGATAGTCCTTTAACTGTTTTGGATTAACAATCTTTGATAACTGTACTGGACAGATATTCATGGTTTTGTAGTTCTAGGTTAGCTTGTAAGATATCATAATCATATATAATTTATGAAACTTGTATGTCAAACTAATCTAAAAAAATGTTACAATCTTCTTAAATAAAGGTTAGTAAAGCAAATAAAAATAATATAGTGAAACACATTCATAACTAACTATTGAGATGAGTTGGTTGGTATGTGGCTAGGGTGTGGAAATGGCAGTATTGAGTGATGCTCTACAATCTGCTGGACTCAGTGGTGCCAACTGGTCGTGTGATTGCCTCAACGGAGGCCTGTGTCGGCAGCGTGTTCAAATACAGCGAGACCTGGTGTTCACTGTGGCAACAGACCATGTCAGTTTTGTCTGTCCCGGCCACTCTCATCAGCTCTACTGTGCATGCAATCTGGGCTTTGCAGGTCAGTTGAATACCTCTCTCTTTTTTTTTTTTTTTTTTTTTTTTTCATTATGCTACTTGACTGCTGACCTGTGACTACCTTTTCAAATAGCTATGATTTCTTTTTTTATTTGGTTCTCTAAGAATTTTTTCTGAAACTATCAACAGGGGCGGATTTGAAGATTTGCCGTCCCTGGGCTATTCACAATTTGCCCCCCCCCCACCAACCATGTAGGTTTACCTTGGTACCACGGTGGGTCGGCGGCAGCGAGGCAGCCACGCTAAGCTTGTAATAAAACTCATATAAAATAGGTTGAATTTAGATGGCAGGGCAAAGATTTTCAATATTCATATAAAGTTTTTAATTTAGAAGTAAAAACAATTTGAAATACGTAAAATATCATGAAATAGAATAAAATAATAATAAAATAACAATAGTTTTTTAATTAGCATAATACGTGTTGGTACATATACAGTACAAGTAAACGTCACACAATACAAATTTATTACAATATAAGCACAAAATGCACAAATATATTACAATACAAATACAAAATGCACAAATATTATGGTGAACCATGCTCAGCTTCCTCAGACCAGAGGGATTCACCAAAAGAATGAATCCCTCTGGTCTGAGGAAGGTGAGCGTGGTTCACCGAAATCGATCACCATAATATTTGTGCATTTTGTGCTTATATTGTAATAAATTTGTGTTGTGTGACGTTTACTTGTACTGTAATCAACAATAACATCAATGCTGTACGAGATAGATTCATCGTCGCTATCACAAAACTCGTCATCTTTCATTACTAGTTCACGGATATCTGATGAGCATAATTCACTCATTTTATCGATAAATTAAAAATAAAATCACAAAATAAATGCATAAGTATTTTAAAAATTAAATAACCAGAGTGTGTACTCTGTGTTAATAAAACTGTCAATTCTCCCCCGTCACTGACCGTGGACATGCAACCTAAACTGGATAATAATATTAGGCCACTTGTAGTGGCCGTGCGATCGCTACAAGTTATATAAGCACAAATAAATATGACCTGTAGATGATAATACAAGATTTGGGTAAATTAATACTGAGTGCAAAGTGTTAAATAAAATAAATCAACAATAAAGTAAAATGAATGTATAGAAAACTCTTTGACTTACCTATCTTATCTTCAATTAAAAGTGATTGAGAAAGCGATACACACATAACCTATAAAATCAGAGTAAAACCCCAACTCAAACTGAACTGACTGATTTCGGAACAGTGGCGGCGCATGGTGGTTGGTACTGCGGATCAGATAGTTGGGGAGGGGGGCGGCAACCTGGCCTGAGGCGCCGGCGGGCTCGGCAACTTCAAACGATACCTTCAAGCCCCAGAGCTATCGGCTGACTACTTGCGTGCAAATACTGTCACGTACAGGAACATACCATAATTCATTATTGTTAGGACTACGAAATAAATGGAATATATTAAGTGAATGATTGTTTAAACAATTCCAATTTGTAAATTGTTATGTTTAAAATTTATTACAAGTAATTTTTTCACATATTTTTAACTTTTGGAATATTTATTTTTTACTTTTTTACCAAAATTTGCCGCCCTAGGCTATAGCTCATTCAGCCCATATGTAAATCCAGCCCTGACTATCAATAGTATTTGAGGGAAAATTAAGTATTTCTGTCATCTGTCAGCAGTCCATAATTCAAAACGGACAATTTTACTAGTTATTTAATTATTTTATATTATTAATGAAAAGAAGACATTTTGCAATTATAATTTTATTATTTTTATCAAAATACTTAATTTCTTACAAATTTTGAAAACTATTATAGTTGAATATAAGTAATACTAAAACCCAACACAAATTAATGACATGGCATTTGTTATTTATTTGTTTTGCATGTGAACATGCATGTATTATGTTTTAGTTAAATATTTGAAATGTTTTTATAATATTTACTTTAACTACATACAAACGTAAAAACTCCTTTCATGTGGGTTAAACACATCACATAACTCGAATTAATTGTAAATTGTGGGTGCTTGGTTTCCCTATAGTAATTAGCCTTTTTGTCAAATATTTTAAAAACCTTAAGTTACCAGACCATGAAAAACACTTTTTCGTTGCCTATTTTATTCCTCAGATTTATTTTGAAGTTAATAGTGCAAATTTTTAACAATTTCAGTTTAATTAAAACTACAGTTATGATGGTATTTTAATAATAACATAAAGTGCAACAGTAAATAGAAAATAAAAGAGGGTGAAAGACAGAACCCTGAGGCACACCTCGAGGGACAGATTTCCAGTAGGACTGTTTGTCGCTGGATGTGGTGCATTGACGGTTAGTATACTAATGGGTAGACTACAAGCTGATACTACGTTGTGTACTAGTAAATTTTATACATATGTCTGTGTCACACTATTATGCAATAACCGTGTAAAAATATAATTGCCCATTTATTTATTTTTATTTCTCTAGTAAACAGTGAAACAAACCAAGTGTATCACAAAATTGCAATGCAGATAATCTCTTATGCATATTTTAATTTAAATATTGCAAGTGTAAAATAAATTGCTTGTATCATTATTAACTGTGGATCATTGATTATTTAAAGGGGAACACTGTGAAGAGCTACTGCCGCCCAGTGAGTGCCACTGTCCCCCACCACAAATATGTGTGCCTCAGCAGTCAGGGCCAGGCTATGTCTGTCTGCCCCCTACGTGCCCTCCCTCTCATTCCTGCCCCACCACAGTCCCTGCTGCTGTCAGCTGGGAAGAGATGGTAGCCATTGTGGTGGCCATACTTATTATCTCATGTCTTGTCATTGTTTTCATTCTCTACAGGTAAGAAAACTTCATTTTTTTATTCAATAGGCTATAAGAAATTAACTGAATACTATTCATAAACATTTTCTTTTGAATTAATGATTTTCTGTTATCAAGGTACTATCTATATATATTTATAAAGATAAACTTACAAGATATTATCTTATGATCAGTTATATTTTGACCAAAGTGGATACGGGTTTTTGTCTGTTTGTCTTTCAACACCAGTTGAATTTTTTGGACCATTTCAGTCTATCTTGAGAAAAATTTTGTATTAAAACTAATTAAAAAAAATTAAATCATCAGTTAAATAGTTTGTATAGTTTTAGGTTAGGTTAAAGGGCACTAGCGCAGGAATTAGTATATTGGAGAGATAAGACATCAGCAAACTTACCTTAACACGATAGCTGCCATGTCGGGCCACCTCACCCGACACCTAATGACTTCGGGCTATGACCGTCGGGTGATGTGGCCCGACATCGTTGCTAGGCAACAAGTAGCCATTTTGTCTGACCCCTGGTTAGTGCTGCATTCTAGTGAATACTTCTTGAACTACTTAATTCAGAATTAATTTGTCTATATAAAGAACGTATTCTTGTTAAATGACTAAGTTGTCGTTGCATTTTGAGCAAGCCTGAAGTTTCACGTAATACTCATTAAATTGTCGGGCCATGATACCCGACGGTATATTTTTGTGAGTCTTATTGAATTTTATTTTCATTATTGCTAAAACTATAGGCAGTAAAAGGTAAAACATCCTATTAGGAAATATTAATAACGTGTTAATGCTATTTTTAAATTTTGTTTTCTTACAAATAATTACAATATTGGTAATAAAACACGTACATTGTTTTTAAATTTACCTATATTTTATCATACAATAGTAATACATTTGAGAGTTGTTATTAAAACATTTTCTGTGTAAATTACCATGATAATATTTACATTGATTTATTTATGAATGTTTTAAAAACATTTCTCACATAAGAAAGATTTGTCTGGGCATTCACTACAATATGTAGCAACCTGAGTCATGTTTCTTGCTACTTGACGTCCTTTCTCTTCTGCAACTTTTTTATAACATAGCTTGCAGACCTTCCTTGCCCTGCGTTTTTTTGGTCTGTTACCAAGGAATGGAGATGCTGTTAAGTAGTGGTGGCCAGTAACTGTTACTTCTGAAATGCGTGGCTCTTCTTCCAAACACATAAGATTGGATGCCAATAACTCTTTAAATCTTGTAATAGAAACCAAGTGCCTCTTTTTTGAATTATTAGGAGTTGTTTTAGATCGTAAAAAGCTGTTATAGGCCAGCCAACTGTTGACCATACTAGTGCCAAGAAGAAGCTCTTCACCCACCTTGTGGTACCATCTAACTGTCTTTCTTACAGCAGTGTTGTAAGACGACATTTGATCAGACAGATCAATCCCGACTTTTGCTTTGTTGTATTCGGCAACAACGAGGGGCTTTAAAACAGATGCTTTACCAGGATACTTTGAGGGAATTTCCACGTAATCTGGTGCGTGCAAAGTAGAGAGCATATGCACTTCTCTTCTGTCATTCCATTTGGTAACCACAATTCCATTTTCATTTTCCAAACAGAGCATATCCCCTTTCTCTAGTTTTTCTTTTAATAGGTTTTTTTGAACACCTTTTCGATTGATCCTTAGAGTACCAGCAAGATGTGTTTGTTTTGACAATAATATGTTACCTAATTCTACAGATGTGTAGTAGTTGTCAACGAAAAGAGTATGACCTTGATTTAAGCTCTTGGCCATAAGTTCCATTACTACAGATGTAGCAACGGAGTTGTCTTTGTTATCCACAGTCCCTTTTCCCATGTACATTTTGACAGCATAAGTATATCCGGTCTTATCACAGAGCTTAAATATTTTGATGCCATACTTATGTGCCTTTCCGGGTATGTACTGGCGAAAAATAAGCCTACCACGGAATGGGATCATTGTCTCATCAATTACAAGGTCTTGTTCTGCTTCCTTCAAATTGAAAAAAAGTGTATTTAATTTAGTCAAAAGTGGTTTTATTTTGCCAATTTGTCCGTCACTAGTTAGATTGTTGTTATCACTAAAATGCCAAAAGCGTAAAATCAATTGGAATCTGTTCCTGCTTATTATCTTAGATAACACTTGTATAACACATTTTTAGACCAATAATCGCTAATTCTTGAGAGTGGTACTAAACCCATGCACAAAAGTACACCAATAAACTTCCTCATTTCTTCTGGATTAGTGTTCTTCCAATCTTTCAATCTACTCTTACGGCTTAGTCGCCGTTTATATATGGCATCATTAGCATTTCTATTAGTTTCTACTATCGTACCATCAATTCAACTATTTCATCTGTAAGGTAATTTAAAAAAAAAATCAATCGGCTGAGCATCATTAGGTACATCAAATTTAAATTTGGGCATTAGGTTAAATTGAAAACTCTTTTGCTTGCCTACAAATGTTTGCCAATTATCACTATCACTAGGTGGAGTATTCAAAGTTGCATCATTAACATCGCCTCCAGTGTCAGATTCTTCAGGGATATCCATATTTATTTCATCGCCGGCCTCTTCGTATTCACTACCACTACTAAGCTCATAGTTCAGATCTACATCGGTATCGTCTTGGTCCTCACTCACTAACATAGATTCCACACTTTCATCGTCACTCACATCTGCATATAATTCATCCTGAGATGATGGCAAATTAATTAAATAATCAATTTCTGATCTCCGCAAAGGATCACTCATTTTTAAATATTCTATATAAACTGCACGTACGCAACACAACCTTACTAGCTGACTGAAGAGCAAGTGAAAGAGGCGAGAGGAGAACTTTCGCGCCGTTTCTGTATAAAGGCGGGAAATACGCAGACTGTTCTCGCGCTTTTATGCACATCTGAGGAACAGCTGTTGCAGCTCACTGTGATTGGACTCTTACAGTAAAAGAGTCAAGCAGACACAAAAATGAAAGCTGTAGAAACCATATGTTAGTTTATTCAATATAAGTAAAGCAATTGTTTTCATTGTGTGTGTCGGGTATGTTGGCCCGACGGTTATATTTACGATAGTATTTTTGCTTGTAAATAATCATGTCGGGCCAAAGTACCTGATGCTTTATAATCGTTATTTTAACTAATAACATAGTAAATCATTATCAGAAGTTACTAATGGAACAAAAAAACATCTATAGTTGCAAATATTAACATAAAAAATGTTTGGCACTCCAACGCTAAACCACTATATTATGGGTTGGCAGCTAACGTGTTAAAAGACAAGTTCACTAACACCACAGTAGTAGTAACAAACACAAAATAAAAAACACAATCTCACAAATTTTCAACACCATTGGTGAGTAGAGAGAGAGAGAGAGAGAAAGACTGAAAAAGCTTCCACTATTGCTGGGTAGGTGGCTGTGGTGGGGGTTGTACATCCATAGAGCAACACTCAGGTATAGATGCAATATTTCAGTTAGTATATATAAATATATATGAAGTTTGCTGATGGGGAAGGGGTTGAAGGGAAGTGGTCTATCTTATGTTCAGATTAGGTAGATTAGATGTAGATATTCTATCTATCTATCTATCTATTTATCTATCTATCTATCTATATATATATATATATCTATCTATCTATTTTTTTTTTTTTTTTTTTCGGCAGGGAGAAAAATGCTGTTTATGCACATCTGTTGCCCGTACAACAGGGTGTGTGGGACTCAATGGGGCCGAGTGGGCTTCATCCCTTTTTGGCTTAGGGATTTATCCCATCCCGGAGAGGATTTGTCTTGACCTCCTATGTACCCCATAATACCCACTAAAAGAACTCCCCTTTCATATTCCCTCTCCGACAGCGTGGAACTGTTTTCACATTACTTCGCGCTGACGAGGTTGTATTTTTTCAACACTTTCCGTTTCAATCTATTTCAATTCATCTTTTAATTCGGGATCTTTTCCATATTAGAGTGTACAGTCACTTCTTCTCCTGTACTCTTCTTTCTTCTTAAGTATGTTGGTCACGTATTCATCCGTTGCCTTCCAAAATGCTTCATTTTTGGTCATAACATCTATCAGGTTTTCGGGCGTTATTCTCGTGCCTGTCCTCGTAAACAACTCCTCTCATTGTGTCCTCCACTCCTCGCATTGAAAAAGTGTATGTTCCACGTCGTCTTGGTGGTTTTTACAAAAATTACATATATCATTGTCCATCTTTTTAAATCGTTTGAGGTATGCATTGAAGCTACCATGTCCAGTCATCGTTTGGGTAAGAAAATAGTTCATTTCCCCATGTGGTCTATCCAGCCATATACTCAAATTGGGTATGAGCCTATGAGTCCATCTCCCAGTTTTCTCCGAATTCCATCGTTGTTGCTATTGATCTACTAGCTTGGTCCTTGCTTTTAACTTTGCTAAGGACTTTACTTTTGATATTTCTGGTTCTTCGATGTGTCCATTTGCCTTCATAGTATCGTATATTTCCTTTCTTTCCAGTGCGAGAAGGTCGATCGGTGGAGTGCTTGATAATACCAGCACTGCACTTTCTGAGACCTATCTATCTATTTCTATATATCTATTTCTCTCTCTCTCTCTCTCTCTCTCTCTCTCTCTCTCTCTCTCTCTCTCTCTCTCTCTCTCTCTCTCTCTCTCTCTCTCTCCCTCCCTCCCTCCCTCCCTCCCTCCCTCCCTCCCTCCCTCCCTCCCCCCTTCTACTCACCTGAAGGAAATGCCTGTGGTGTTGAAAATTTGTGAGATTATGTCTATTTTGTGTTTGTGACTACTACTCTGATGTTAGTGAACTTGTCTTTTAAGGTAAGTTTGCTGATGTCCTATCTCTCTAATATACTAATTCCTGGCCTAGTGCCCTTTAACCTAACCTTAGTATAAATTCAGTATATCTTGAACTTAAAATACTTTAAATATTTTCTTACTGCCCATAGGCGTTGCCATAGGATCAGTCCAAGTAACAGAACAAAGAAGTCTGAGATGAATCATGTAATCAAGCGCACATCTAAACTGAGTAATCTACAAGTTACCCAGGTAAGCACAGAAGACATGGTTGTAAGATTATGTGTGCTGATAGCCCTTACTTCACTACTGGGTGGTTCTCTAAGTTTGCTTACTCTGCCCTCTGCGGTTCTCTCTAGACCATCATATCTACAACTTTAAATGACCCCCAACATATAACATTTGTATTTTCGAACACTGGTTGTGATTATAAATGATGTACTGTTATTCTAAATTCTACTGGATTGATCTCGCTTGGCAATAATGAAAGAATACAGGATCACATTTCTGAACCAAACATTATTTATTCAAATATGAACTGAAAAATTGGTTATTTTTAAATTACAATCAATTTTAAATCAATCACCAGACACAAATATTACAAATCATTTAACAGTGAAATAAAAATTTAGGTTTATAGTGAGATAAGCTTGACATGTTAATCAAGTTATTTAAATTATATGTCAATTTATGTAATAAATTATGTAGAAATCAAATTTTTTTAGAAATTTTGAAAAAGAATTTAAGACTTATCAAGCTTAGAGCTCATTTCTGCACTTAATTGAAAGAGCTCTTCATATAACTTACATAGCTACTCTCACCAATCGATGCACCACTTTCACATTCGGAACTGCTCCATGCACCACATTTTCTTCTCCCATCCACCCGTGCCAATTCAACGTGGAGGGGCTCCGATTGGACAGCCAGGGTGATGGGTCCCGAAGCGAGTTGGCCGCCTTGAAAGTGTCACACGAACTCTGTGAATTTTAGGAATCAATGAACTGTCATGACCCCAACACATCACCTGATTGCTAATCTGCAGTTTTGGCTAACCGGGACATGGTGGTTTCAACGAAGCTCTACATTGAACTTACATTTCATATAAAAGCTCAGCCGCTGCCATTCTCCTAGATAACAAATTAGTATAGTCTAGCAAACCTTTA
>JAQJVL010004612.1:0-43057 GCA_035578905.1 Stictocephala bisonia
CCAGTTTGAAGGTTGTTTTCTACGAAACTAAGAGGCCTATGAAAAGTCCAATCATGCCAATGATTTCCTAATTAATTTTTACATATGAAATATGCATGTTTTAATTTTACTATAAATTTAATAATGTTTGTCCTAGTTGAAACAAAAAAGTACAACATTTTAACTAATTTTCATTGTACACCGTTATTACTGAAAACCCCGTTAATGTATCACATTTCTACGTATTTTAATACGTGGTTGATGTTTTCTATAATTTTCATATAAATTTTAGAATTGTTACTTTTCAATAAAAAAGTTCTTATCAATTACCTGAAATAACGTTTTCTTGACTTCTAGAGGTCGTAAAATTAATTAGTTGGTGACGATGTAATTCTTACATTCTTACATATGAGACGCCGACACAACGTTGTGCGTATTTTAAGGCGAATATGAATGATGATATGAGTGTGGATTAGTGTAGTCTGGTTACTAACTGAGTTCAACTGTTCCTCAGAAAGGGCAATTTATTAATAGCCCAACAGCCAGGGCAACTAAGGGACCTACTGATTTACGTGGAATCCGAACCACGTAGTGCTGGTCTGATATTCAGCTAATTGACGAGCCTGATACTCAGTTATCTCCCCCACACAACATCCGTACAATGATTATATCACCCAACATGGACACCCCAGACTTCTCTAGTAGTTTCCACGCAGATAGCAACTATTGAGCGGACGCCATGTCGGTATTAAGAGGACCGAGTATCCAACCTATCGCCTACAATCTCCCAAACACTTTGTCCCCAAGTAAGCTGAGTTACAGCACAGCGCCACCAGTGCCGACATTACTGTATAATTATGAAATGTATAGGGGCCTAATTACTATACATTACTGTCATATTTGTTAGTAAATGCAGTTGGGTTAGATCGATTCAAATCAGTTTAAAATAACTTTAAAACGACAATTTTAAATTGATTTCAATATACAGTGTGGCCCATAAAAACCTAACAGTTTTTAAAATAAAACGACTATATTACAAATTAGATTTTTATCTTTTTTTAAATAACCATAATGTGCCCTTATACATGCTATTTTTATTTATCGAATACAATATCACTCAGATGCATTCTTCCGCACAGGTCTCTAATCGTTTAACAAAATTTGACATTACCCTACGGATCATAGGCAGCGGTATTGCAGCAACCTCATTCCTAATGCAGTTCTTCAACTCGAAAATGGTGTTAGGTTTTGCAGCATAAATTTTGCCCTTCAAGTAACCCCACAACCAAAAGTCACAAGCACTTAGGTCGGGTGATCGTGCAGGCCATGCGACATCACAAAAGCGAGATATGAGATGTCCTAGGAATAGGTAAAACATTCATAGACAAATTGGCTGTATGCGCTGTTGTACCATCTTGCTGGAACCATAGATAGTCCATTTCAATATCGGACTATGCTCTTGCAGTTGGTGAATTAAGAATTTCTTAATCATGTCAACGATATGTTCTGCATTCATAGAAACTGTTGCACTGGTGTAATCTTAGAAAAATATGGCCCAATTACTCCAAAACGTGCAACACGATTTAATTGTAATTACATTTAACATATGTAAGAACACCACACCACACAGTAACTCTTTCCCTATACAAGGGTTGTTCGTGAATTTCTCTTGGATTATCTCTTGACCAGTAACGACAATTCTGAGGGTAAATATTTCCTGTCAAATCAAAATGAGCTTCGTCAGACATGATCAAATATTGCAGTATGTTTTCTTCATGAATGCGTTTGACATAAAGTTATGCGAAACCCGGATCTGTATCATTAAGTTTTTGCACAGCCTATATTTTGTATATTTTGTTCAACTCGAAATGTAAATTTTGATGTATACATCCTTCTTAAACTGTTAATGCAACGGACTGCCTCCTGACTGATCGTTTAGGGCTTTGAAGCACTGCTTCACGAATTCTTTTAACATTATCATGGGTATGAACAGATCTATGCCTACCAGTTGGTTTCTTTTTTAGTGCGAATGCAGTGTTTCTAAAATTACAAACCCACTTATTAATGATGTTCCGACCATTCATGGCCATGACGTGGAACATGACAATTGTTACGAAAAAGTCTTTGCGTAACAGTAACAGACTCATTATTTAAAAAAAAAATCGTGAACAAAGGCAAGATGTTGAACCGTCCACTGATCCATGTTTACTAAAACGGCAGAACCTATATTAACATATACTACAACAAAACATCGGTAAACAAATGAACCATTTATAAACAACTGTTTAAAAAGTGTCACATTTTTATGGGACACCCATTATATTATAAAATCGCTGCATTTACGTTCGCATATGCAAACAATATATCGTAACAAGTGTAAGAATTGGACATAACTGACCCTCCCACAAAACCTATGTATAAGCAACTACTAACACGATATACTCACCCATTCTATGTGTGAATTGAACATAACTGAGCCTCCCACACAACCTATGTATAAGCAACTACTGACACGATATACTCACCCATTCTATGTGTGAATTGAACATAACTGAGCCTCCCACACAACCTATGTATAAGCAAGTACTGACACGATATACTCACCCATTCTATGTGTGAATTGAACATAGTTAGTTAGTTAGTTAGTTTAAGTGGGGATATATAGTTGGTCCAGCCAACCCTTGCAACGAAGCCTAAGGCTTTTTGTGCCAATCCCGGTGCCTAATCGTCGTAAAGCTGGCAACCCTTGACCAAGTCAATGAGCTTCTTCACTAGATTAGTAATTTCCAACTGTCCCAGAGGTGAGCCTTCAAAAAGTGCTCTTCTTCTGGCACCAAGGGCCTCACACTCCAGGACAATGTGTTCTGCCGACTCTTCGTCCTCCCCACAGAGGCGACAGATGGGATCTTCCGTAAAGAGTCCCACCGTTCTTAGATGCCTCCGGAATTTGCCGTGGCCGGTGATGAGTCCCACCACCAGCTTAACGTGCGGTTTACTTAACTCAAGAAGTGACTTTGTCAACTTCTGGGAGGGATTCTTGACAAGAACCTTGCCGAGTCTTTGCCCTGGGAACCGCCGCCATCTTTCCAGATGTCTGGCGCTGACCCAGTTTTTAATTGCTGTTTTGGCAGCTGCAATCGAAACGCCGCAGGCCGGCTCAGGACCAATGAAGGGCTTGAGAGCACCCTCCCTAGCCAAGGCATCGGCCTGCTCGTTGCCTTCTAATCCCCTATGTCCTGGGATCCATTCCAGCAAGACCTGATTTCTTGAACCTAGGATGCTGAGGGACTCCACACATTCCCAGACTAGACCAGACAAGACTTTCCAGGAGTCAAGAGCCCCTAAGGCCGCCTGACTGTCTGAGAGGATGTGGATATATTTCCCGCAAACCCCTCTCTCGACCGCCTGGGCGGCACAATGAAGGATTGCGGTGACTTCAGCTTGGAAAACGGTGCCATACGCTCCCAGGCTCACGCTAGCGTTGGTCCTAGGGTCGCCAGTATAGACACCAAATCCAGCTCTGTTGCCCATTCTAGACCCGTCTGTGAACCATACAATTCGGTCGTGAGAAGAAACCGGGCTACTAACACCGTCCCAGTACTCCCTCGACCTGAAATCCACAGTATAGGGTCTAGTGAAAAGGTACTTAGTCCCAATGAAGTCAGACTTCATTGAGAGTACCTCATCGTTTACTAGGTTGGCCACTGAGGAGTGACCTGTACAGGACCCCCTCCAGTGGCCAGTTAGCTGAAGCCTATAAGCCGCCGCCCGAGCCTCCCCAATAATGAAGAGATCAAGGGGCGGCAGGTTGAGAAGAACCTCCAGTGCAATAGAAGGGGTCGACCTAAAGGCCCCTGTCATGCACATGCAGGCAAGTCTTTGTAGGCTAGAAAGCCTACCCCGGACAGTTACCTGATTGACCTTAGGCCACCAGATCAAAGCCCCGTAAGTAATTTGTGGTCTGATGACCGCTGTGTAAAGCCAGTGGCAGACATGGGGTGACAGGCCCCATGTGGAGCCCACGCAGCGCCTAGTGGTCACGAAGGACCACTTAGCTCTGCGGATGACTTTATCAAGATGCAAGTTCCATGTCAGTTTCTGATCAAGGATTACTCCCAGATACTTAACCGACGATGAAACAGGCAGAGACACTCCACCAAGGGCCAGGCCTCTGAAGGAGCCCTGAACCCTTTTCCTGGTGAAGGGAACTATTACTGTCTTGGAAGGGTTTATTGCAAGCCCTTCTCTTACACACCAGGAGTTCACTGCTTCCAGACTGTCGTTCATGATGTCCGTAACAGTGCCCTGGTACTTGCCACGGACCAGTAGGACGAGATCGTCCGCATAGCCCTGTATGAAAATGCCCTTATCCATGAGGCTGACTAGGAGATCATCCACCACCAGGTCCCACAGGAGGGGTGATATAACTCCCCCCTGCGGGTATCCTCGGCTCGCAGAAATCTCCACCACCTCACTTAGAAGGGTTGATTGAATTCTTCTGCCCCGTAACATGTGGTCGACCCACCTACAGATGGTAGGCTCTACACCACGTTGTCCCAGCGCACGAATAATTGACTGATAGATTGAACATAACTGAGCCTCCCACACAACCTATGTATAAGCAACTACTAACACGATATACTCACCCATTCTATGTGTGAATTGAACATAACTGAGCCTCCCACACAACCTATGTATAAGCAACTACTAACACGATTTACTCACCCATTCTATGTATGCATTGAACATAACTGACCCTCCCACACAACCTATGTATAAGCAACTACGAACACGATATACTCACCTATGTGTGAATTGAACATAACTGAGCCTCCCACACAACCTATGTATAAGCAACTACTGACACGATATACTCACCCATTCTATGTGTGAATTGAACATAACTGAGCCTCCCACATAACCTATGTATAAGCAACTTCTAACACGATATACTCACCCATTCTATGTGTGAATTGAACATAACTGAGCCTCCCACACAACCTATGTTTAAGCAACTACTGACACGATATACTCACCCATTCTATGTGTGAATTGAACATAACTGAGCCTCCCACACAACCTATGTATGAGCAACTACTAACACGATATACTCACCCATTCTATGTGTGAATTGAACATAACTGAGCCTCCCACACAACCTATGTATAAGCAACTACTAACACGATTTACTCACCCATTCTATGTGTGAATTGAACATAACTGAGCCTCCCACACAACCTATGTATAAGCAAGTACTAACACGATATACTCACCCATCCTATGTGTGAATTCATTAATGTTCCATTATTAGCTAAACTCAAACAAGAATTTAAAATCTATATAAGTAATAAAATATTCCAGTATAATTGTTAAGTTTATTTGTGATGCCTTACATATAAACTTTGAAATTTATTGGAATGTTTGAGTACTATTACAATAAGAAACTCATCAAGAACCATAAAACACGAAAGTTGCAGCAATAAATAGAGTATCCAAAGATACACTGAATGTGTTTCAAGATGTAGAAACCGTCGTTAGCTCCTTCCCTATTCTCCTCCAAATCCTGAAAGATAAACGAAGTAATCATTACTACAATACTATAAATATTTACATTACTATTAAGACCTTATAAGCGACTAAAAACACAACCCTCACACCCATCCGTTGTGAAAATTCAGACCCTCCAACACACCCTTGTTATAAACAACTACTAACATGATTTACTCACACATTTTTTGTGTAAATTGAACATAACTGACCCTCCCTCACCCTAGGTATATGCAACTTATAACACAAATTTCTCTCCTATCCTATGTGTAAAATCAGACCCACCCACACACCCTCTGTATAAACGACTTCTAAAACAACCCTCCCGCCAATTCTATGTGTTAATTCAAACCCTCCCACACTTCTTCTATATGATATAACACGACCCTCTAACCCATCTTATGTGTAAATTCAGACCCTCCCATATACCCTTTGTATAAACAAATCCTAACACGACTTTCCCACCCATCCTATTTTTAAATTCAGACCCTCTCACACTCCCTCTGTATGATCGACTTCTAACACGACCCTCTAAACCCATCCTTTATGTAAATGTAGACCCTCCTATACACCCTTTGATAAACAAATCCTAAATCGACTTTCCCATCCATCCTATTTGTAAATTCAGACCCTCCCACACTCCCTCTGTATGATCGACTTTTAACACGACCCTCTAACCCTTCCTATGTGTAAATTCAGACCCTCCCACGTTCCCTCTTTATGATCGACTTCTAACACGACCATCTCATCCATCCTATTTGTAAATTCAGACCCTCCCACACTCTCTCTGTATGATTGTCTTCTTACACGACCCTCTCATCCATCATATTTGTAAATTCAGACCCTCCCACACTCTCTCTGTATAATCGACTTCTAACACGACCCTCTCATCCATCCTATGTGTTAATTCAGGCCCTCCCAATGTCTCTTTGTATAATCGATTTCTAACACGACCCTCTAACCTAACCCATGTGTGAGTAACCCATAAATTCAGACCCTCCCACACTCCCTCTGTATGATCGACTTCTAACACGACCCTCTCATCCATCCTATTTGTAAATTCAGACCCTCCCACACTCTCTCTGTATGATTGTCTTCTTACACGACCCTCTCATCCATCCTATTTGTAAATTCAGACCCTCCCACACTCTCTCTGTATGATTGTCTTCTTACACGACCCTCTCATCCATCATATTTGTAAATTCAGACCCTCCCACACTCCCTCTGTATGATCGACTTCTAACACGACCCTCTCATCCATCATATGTGTAAATTCAGGCACTTCCACAAGCTACGTATAAACAACTACTAACTTTCTCACCACTCCTGTGTTTTAGTTCAGACTCTCACTCACACCTTATGTATATATAGACTACTAACACAAATTTCTTTTATCGTCACAAATTCTGAAGGATAAACTAGGTAGTTTTACTACATAATTATAACTATTATTAGTATTAACAATCTATACGTAACTAATAACACGAGTTAACCACCTAAACCTTCTTCACAACTTATGTATAAACAACTACTAGAACAAATTTATTCCATATTAACAATTGTTTCCTCAAGGATAAACGAAGGCCTTATTAACAACAACTTGACGTTAGTTACTAAACTAGTTGTTTACGTTAGTATAAACAATGTATAAGCGAATACTAACACGATTTTCTCACCCATCCTGTGTGTGAATTGAACATACCTTACCTTCCCACACAACCTAAGTTTTATCAACTACTAACACGATTTTCTCACCCATCCTGTGTGTGAATTGAACATACCTGACCTTCCCACACAACCTATGTGAAGACCTGAAGTAAATAAGGGGCTACGTGCCATTTTGTCTATTTTTGAGTTATATGCTGAATTAATTTTTTATTATTTTTTTTATTTTATTTATTTTTTTTAACTTCACTCGCCAATTGACATGGGCCTACAGGCCTGTGCGTCAACTTTATTTAACGAGTGAAGTACCGACCGTTGGCTCAGTGGGGATTCGAAATTTGGACCTTGCCCTCCGCAGTCCGAAGCCTTAGCCACTGAGCCACCACGCCGGCAATTATGATCTAAGAACAAAGCCAGATGTAGTATATGCCACAGAGACTTCTATTAGTTCTAACTATTGTTAACAGAATGCGTCAACTGTATGTACCCAGCAGCCCAAGGTAAATAATGATGTGCCACGCACCGTGCCAAAGGTCAGCTGCTGTTGTTATGATTGCACAACCCAATTTCTTTGTTAAAGAGGTTATGTTTGCCTATTTTCATTGTTTGAAACAGGTGTATTAGTGTACTGTGTTTGTGCATTTAGTGGTGAAAATGAATGAATGTGGTAAGAAACAACGTGCAATACTATACCTTACGCAACCCAGCCATAAAGTATTGTAGAACAGTTGACATTCTAAAGAAGGCGAAAATTAAACTTGACTGTTATTTCATGTGTTTAACTTTTATCGTTTCAAGAATTATTGCAACCACAATAAAGTTCAAACTTTATTAGATTCCTAATGAACCATATATTTATTAGTCTAATTAAAAGTAATCAAAGTTATTAACAAGTTTATGGCACATAGACAACCAAATTAAGCATTTGAAGGTAAATATTTACTTTAGATAATACGAACATTGATCCATTTTTATTTGAAGTTTTCAAAAATTAATATCTCTTAAAACAAAATATATAGTCGGCACTGGTGGCGCAGTGCTGTAACTCAGCTACTTGGGGACAAAGTGTTTGGAAGATTGTAGGCGATAGGTTCCATGCTCGGTTCTCTTAATACCGACACGACGTCCGCTCAATGGTTGTCATCAATATAGACACTACTAGAGAAGTCTGGAGTGTCCGTGTTGAATGGTAGTCAAGGTTCGGGTGTTGTGTAGAGAAGAGAACTAAGTGTCAAACTTGTCAGTTAGCTGAAAATCAGACCAACACTACGTGGTTCGGATTCCACGTAAAGCTGTAGGTCCCATAGTTGCCCTGGCTATTGGGCTATTAATAAATAGTCCTTTCTGAGCTAAGTCGAACTCAGATAGTAACAATGACTACACTCGTTCATCTACACTCATCACACTCATTCATGCCTCATATTCGCCCATATCTCTACGATCGGCGTCTTAGAGATGAATAATGAATAATGAATAGATCACAGAGTTTTTTTGTCTACAACAAGTAGACCTATTTACACAATTGTTAAGTATAATCAATGTAATCATTTAAAAAGTGTTCTTCAATACAATAACCTAATATCTCAACATTTTTAAAATGGCAATTACCTCCTTATTTACTTCAGGTATAAGCGACTAATAACATGAATTTCTCACTAATCATGTGTATAAATTCAAACCTTCCCACACACCTTATGTGTAAACGACTGCTAAAATAACTTGCTCACCCACCATGTCTGCAAATAAAACGTTTGGGTCCATACATACATCTTACTCATATTGCTCTCTGATGAGAAATCAATTGGAGGAGAAACACTTGCGGCTTTTTACCTGGCGTTACAACATACGAACATAGACAATTTAGCAATTCAGGAGTGTAAGTTTAAGGATTCTAATAATTTTGTACTCTATTAATTTCTCTGTATCAAAGTCTTTCTGCATAAAAAGAGCTTGTTCAACACATTTAATATAAATGTTGTACTTAAACGGTCAAAAGTGATTCCTACTATGTTTCTTCCCTAAGCCTACATTAGGAAAAAATGACTCTTTCTCACCCACATACGGACGGTATTGAAGACATTCCCTCTCATCTACTTACATACGACATTGACGGCATTCCCCCTCACTTATACAAATAAGATAATACAGACCTTCCTCTCACGTACGATATTGATGGCCTTCCCTCTCACCTACTTAGAACTGTTGTGGAAAACAGTTTTAACATTCTACCAACTTTGTACGTATAGGGGTGGTGGGTGAGTCAAAACCACTGCACGTGGTGGGTGGGAGGGTATACACGCAATGACTCCACTGTACGTGTATGGGTGGGTAAGTCATCGCCAGTATACATTTATTGGTGGGTGGGAATGTTGTATAATGTATGCAGGGGAGGGGTTTAACTGGCCTTGTTAAAACACATGAATGATTTATTTTAATTCCAGAAAAAAGTGATTGTTAAACTCTTGTTTGACTGATGTCACATTAGATGTTAAAACTAAAGCTTTCAAATAAATGCTGTCGCATAAAGACGGCAAAAGACATCGAGGCTCCTACTGTAACAGATGACCCGACGCGGAAGAATTGCGTGAACATAAGTGAAATTAGTTATATTTCACAATCAATCAGTCCATTATCAAAGTATGTTTCTAAGCATTCTCAACATTATTAGGTCCTATTCTATATTCCATTGAGCAGGTTGATTCATAAAGAGATACTTCCAATAAATATCCTTTATGACTGGCAAGAAAGGTCCTGCTACTACAACCGTCGGTGTCTTCCGTTTCGTCATCAGGTCGGATTCCACAATAAAAAGCGTTGCGTTATGATTACCTGTTGTGCGTGTACCATAGTCTTGTACGGTCACACTACGCATTCTTCACAATGGCCTTGAGGCTCGGAAGTGGGGACGTTTTGCGCTCGTTACTCTCTGAGCATGTCTTCCTGGTTTAACACTTTCACTTATATTCGACGCTCTACTTTTATCATTTTCGTGAAAAATCCCCCAGATGTGGTTTTTGACGATTAGATATGGTAGTGAGATATAGTACAATTTATATTATATTATTACAACTACATACAATTATCTTGCGTTCTGTTACTGTTTCTATCATACACATTCTAATCAATCACACATCCCGATATTAAAATTAATATTCCCGTACCACCATTTTTTTAAAATCTCACGGCATACAACACTACCAGCAATGAAACCTACAAAAATAAAAAGAGGAACCTGGTCTTCTAACAACCAGTGTTCACTCACACAAATTACATCCATATCATTAACTGCAGGAAAATGTTTTAACTCTATAATTTTATTCCTTATACACTGAATGTTAATTTGTAAAATGTTTATACCAGTCTCTACATATGTAAACTTATTTACATTTTTATCTTCAGTAAAAAGCATGGCAGTCCTGATTAGGTTAGTTTTTGATTGACAGTGACTATTGATAAGAAAAGCTGTTATGAATCATTGATTTTTATTTTGCTAATATGGCTTAAGATAAGTCTACACAACTGTTGTTTGCCTAGTTTATTTAAGTCCTGTCCATGTCTTGTACAAAATATCTTTGAAGCGAATTAAAAGGGATTAGATCACTTTCATCTATGTCAATTAGAAAAATTTACTAAAATGTCTAGACAAGACACGTTCCTTGTCGGGGTATAGTTGGTTACAATTAGGTTTAGAGGACGTTAAATGTAATGCTTTTTCACACCCTGGGAAATCAAACACACATTCTAAAGATGTAATAATGAACCCAGACAGTTTTAATAACTTTTTTTTATACAATCAGTTTCAGAAACAAAAGGCCACATCCCTATAGCAAAAATACCAGCAACTAATCTAGTTCAAAATTGTACATATGAGGGGCTCCAATTTAATTGTACAACTCCTCATGATGTGACTAAAACAGTTTCTTGTTTTTCTAATTCAAAGAGTACTGATTTTGTATGGGCTTCTTGTTAAGAAGTTAACTTAACAGAACTTAACAGTTTCTTGTTAAGAGAACTGTACATGTAATTTGTGAGCCC
The DNA here is from genome assembly GCA_035578905.1 of Stictocephala bisonia. NCBI lineage: Eukaryota > Metazoa > Arthropoda > Insecta > Hemiptera > Membracidae > Stictocephala > Stictocephala bisonia. Next base: position 11,227 of record JAQJVL010004612.1, read on the forward strand.
TTAGCTTTTGTACTTAATCAGAGTTTGTTTCAAGGTTACTTCTCTGACTTACTAAAAATATCTAAAGTTATTTCCGTCTATAAAAAAGAAGATAAAACTCAACACAAAATTACCGGCCAATCTCTATAGTTCCTATTTTTTCAAGTATGTATCCAACTTAACTCGCACTTTGAAATTAACAATATAATTAGTAATTGTCAATATTGTTTCAAATCTACCAAATCTACAACATCTGCTGTAAAAAATGTGGTTGAAAATGTTATTTTAGCTTTTGAAAGGAAAGAATCAGTTGCCCTTATGCTTTGTGACCTAACTAAAGCTTTGATTGTATTAATTGTAGTTTTTTATTACCTAACCTTCAGCATTATGGTGTTTATGGTCATTCAATAAAATTATTATAGTCTCATCTATCAAATCGTCAGCAATATGTCTCTGTTAAGCCATCTCAGTCAACTACCCGCTCAGTGCTAACAGGAGTCCCCAGGGATCAGTACAGTTGTAAAGTGACAGCCCCTAAAAGTGTCCCAACAATTAAGACCCATCTCGATACTGCCTGCGATGTCAAAGATATTATAAAAAGTTGTAACTCGACAGATTGTAGAATATATAGACAAAGAAAATACTTAAGATAGAATACCGAAAACACAATGTGGGTTCAGGAAAAGCCACAGCACATGCACTGCCCTGGTAAACTTATTTAGTGACTTGTTTAGTAGTAAAGATAATGGAAGATACAGTTCACTGGTTCTGCTTGATTATTCTCAAGCCTTTGATTCCATGAACCATAAGTTGCTGGCTGCGAAGATGAATTGTTGTGGCTTTGGTGCAGTGCTATCGAGTGGGTGAAGTCATACCTTGAAAATAGAAGCCAGGTTACAGGTTACAAAGCTGGGATGTGAGACATCTATTCCTCTTAATAGACATCGAGGTGTACCTCAGGGTAGCTGTCTTGGTCCTATACTTTTCAATTTGTATCATGTGACTTTCCCGAACGTGTACAAAGCTGCACTGCACATTTGTATGCAGATGATTGTCAGCTACACTTGTCATACGAGCCTGGCTCAATTGAGGAGGTCTTCATGCTAATTAATTCGGATCTTGAAAGCATTACCGCCTGGTCCGTAAACAATAGCCTAAAACAATATAGACTAGTGTACCGTTCTCCATTTTGCCCCACAGACTCTGGTGCAGTCCCTTAGCTCAAGGGGCATTGAGATCATGCTCGGTGGTGTAAGCTTGGCTGTAAGCGGCAAAGTCAAAACTCTCGGTGTCGTGCTAGACAATGACCTGACTTTCACTGAGCATGTCACTTACTCTGCACAACGTGCACTGGATAGGCTCTGTCTGTACGTCTGTACCGTTTTAGAGACCTGCTACCAGAATCCGCTAAGTTCCACATTATGCAGTCACTGATTTTGTCAGTATTTTACTACTGCTATCCTGTATACGGTAACAGCATCTCGTGTGGAGACATAGAGCGAATTCAAAAGCTTTAAAACTCTGCAGTCCATTTCATTTTCAATTTGAGACGTTTTGATCATGTTTCTCCTTTTCGGGAGGCTGTTGGTTTACTGCCAATGGAGACCGTATGCAGGATTCTAACTTTCTGCATGATTCACAAGGTACTGTCACACAGTAAGCCACAGTACTTAAGCGAAAGGCTGTTGTACCGGGAAGAGGTCTCGCAGCGTAGTACATGCCATGCAAATTTACTCCATTTCCCTAAGGTCCGTTTAGAAGTTAGGAGACGGAGTTTTTCTTATTTCGGCCCTAAGTTGTACAATAGCCTCCCCCCAGCCATCAAATCATGTACTATACGCTCATTTAAGAGCAAAATTAAGGAGCTTTTCGTAGCCCAATAGTTTATTGTAATTTTAAGTCTCTGTGTTTCTTTGTAAAACTATATATATATTATACCTTAATCTTAACTTGCACTGTTCCTAGTTTTTAATATTTATTTCTTAGTATTGAGACCATTTACTTGAGCTGTTCTGTAAAACAGTTATGTACTGAGAAACGCTTGTAAATGAAGGCTTTTTTATTATTATTATTCATTACTTGGGTCTTTCCTTTTTATAATTTTTATTAATGATTTAACTGCTAATGCTATGTCAGATCTGGTTATACAGTATATGTAGATGATACAACCATATACTCATCCCACCGTAACGCAGATGTCCTCAAAAACATAATGAACTTAGCCCACAACTCTGCTTCTGACTGGTTTTCTTCAAATAAATTGTTTTGTAACAGGGAAAGAACTCAGGAATGTCCCTGAGTCTTTCTGTTGAAAATGAGTATAAGCATTGATTTTACTATACATAGAAGATAGTTCTATCCAATGTTAAATTTTGAGGCACGGAATATGGGAGCGACCGTGCTGCAACCTGTCGTCAATCAAGTTAAAGAGGTCGAAATTGCCTCCAGTTTCGACTGTTCGGTTACACAACCTGGGAGCAGTAAAGGAAACTAATCACTCCCTCTCATTCCCCCATTCTCTCTCTCTTCTTTCTCATGAGAAGTGGAAGTACTTGTCTACTGTTGCCCCTCCACCTGTCTACTGTCGCCGATTGGCCTTGATAAGAGAGTCAAAGTGGGATATTATTCCGTTCTGTGGTTTGTCTTGCACGGAAAGGAATCGCGATCTTTTATTTAGGCCTTAGGGGTTTGTGAATATGAAAAATGTTAGAGGACATATTTTTTGTTATTTTGTCAATGTAATAACAAAAAATAGGTCCATGTTACAGATGTTTACTGTAGTTAAAACATTATGCATTATCTAAAATGATGTAAATACTGCGTATTGTAAGTTTATTGATATTTTAAGTAATTGTATATTTAGAAGTAGCAAGAAAAATGGTGGTAGTTCTAAATTGTTAAAGGCTAATTTTTTTTGTTAAGTCCCTGGATAACACCAAACATTTTACATAAATTTGAGAGAAGTAAAAATTTATATAAAATTTCTACGAGAAAACCATACGACAGAGTTTTTCAAAATTATTTTGCAAAATATACTAATCAACTAAATAATGTGTCAATTTTACAAAAAAACAATTATTATTCAACATCATTGGAAAACTGTAAAGGTAATGTATCTGAGCAGTGGAAGGTAATAAATAGCTTAACAAGTGGTTTTTCAAAGAAATAGTTGAGCTAATTGAAATGCCAAATGGCGAAGTTATGCGTGAGCCTTCCGTCATTGATAAGATAAACAATCACCTTATCGCAATCCAGTCTAGCCGTCCAGACGTAGTATTGGAATGTACAACGTCTGGACGTAAAGGTGGAAGAGTATTGGAATGTACACTTCCACCTTTACGTACTTACTATCAATATTCTTTCTTTATAATTCCAACAGATTTAGATGAAATTAAAAGTATTGTTAAGCTTTTAAAAAATTAAAAATTAACTGGTTCTGACCAAATTAATGTACATTTACTGAAAAATATAATTGATGAGTTCACTTAATAAACAGTAGTTTTATCAAAGGCATTTTTCCTGAGAGCCTGAAGATAAGTACAGTGGTACCTATTTTGAAGGACAATAACTCTATAAAACTAGATAACATAAGACCAATCAGCTTGTTATCTGTATTCTCTAAGGTTTTTGAAAAAAAAAAAAAAAACAATGATTAAAAGACTCCATAGGTAGTTATTTATCTAAGTTAAATTTTCTTAATCTACGTCAATTCGGTTTTATCAAAGGAAAGTCAACTGAGGATGCGTTATTAGTAGTATCAGAAATAATTTATAACAGTTTAATTATTCATTAACTTATCATCTGTCATATAGTTCACATTTAATACTAGAATTAACCCTTTATATTATTGAAATCATTATTCATTTTATATCAAGTAATTAAAGCTTCTTGTCAATATTGCATTGTATAATATTATTGTTGTATTTTTAATTATAAATGAATATTACTTTTGTTTAAAGTAAATTGAACTATTTGTCATACATACCACAATATTAAAATCTGCTTCCTTGGCACGCCGTGGACAGTGAAATGTGTGTGGTAGGCCTACAGAAAGTTTTAGTATTCGTTGTTTTCCTCGTGTGTGAACTGTGTTTGTTAAGTTTTAATTAATTTGTGACGCGTCCCACTTGGACTTATTTGTGTGTTCTTTAACCTGAAGATGCCGTTTATATAGTTTTGTTAGTTCTTGGCATTGTTTGTTCTGTTATAATTAAAAACGCCACAGAGTGGGGCTTTAGTTTATTTTGTTATTATTTAGACTCTGTAGTTACTTAAAATTAGTTATTTCTTATGTTATTGCTGGTCACGCTACTTGTGAAATTTTACCAGTGTAATTCCAGAGTGTCTTTACCAGAGAAATTTAAAATATAAATAAATTGCAGTTTATCCATACTTTCACATCTAGTAAAATAATAGAAACGTGTATGAAAAACAGATATGATAACTTTAATTATATTTGCCTTAGACATACTTTTTACAACGGTCTGATTCAATCAATGTTATAAAACGGTATTTTTTAAAGGGGGACATAAACAAAATTTACAATAATTTCACAACCTGATTAAAATAATGAAAATTGAATCTAAATAATCAGTAGTCTAGTTATATTCTATCACGATAATATTTCCTAACCAATTGTAATTGACATTGAGATTGTTTTTCTCAAGAGGTAATAATAGAGTCATAACTCTTCATGATTCCGAAAAAAGAAAAAAAATAAAAACTGACCATTCACCAAACAATGAAATATTTTACAAACAATCATGCAATTACTTGGAACCAAATAATATGTTAACTAGCCGACCCGTGCGAAGCATTCGCACTGTATTCTCTTTAAATCCCTCTTAATTAAAGTTGCACACAGTATGGTTGGTAAAGCATAGTTAGAGTGCAATTTAACCTAATGTAATATGGATTAAAGAAGAAATAAAATATGTGAGTTTAAATTTAATATAATTTATTTTATAAATGTTAGGGTTAAGTTATTTACAAATTCTAAGTACCTCTTTAAACACTATGTTTGATGTGATTATGTTTGTTTTGATTTATTTAATTCACATGTTACAGCTGATCGAATAATGTAAATAAACATTTCAAGTTTAAATTACTTGCAGAATGATATAATAGGTCGTTTTTCAAAAACACTATTGGAAAATGAGAGATTTGTATATTTTCATCAAGTAGTGGGTAAAAAAAGCTTTAAAATGACACCTCATTTATGAAAATTGGTGAAGAATTTAGGAAGTTATGGCGTACCGACAAAAAAAAAGTACTTTAGAAATTTATAATATATATAGATGTTACAGACAGTAATAATAAAACATATGTATACAATAAAATTAAAAATTATGCTATTTTAAATTAATGCCTATACACAGATTGTCCTGAATCAGGCCATAAGATAACATTCTATTTTTATCTTGTATAGAAGTAAATTAGTGGTTTTGTTGTGATTCTTTCTAACCCCTATCATGAAATTTGAATCTCATTTGGGTTTTATATTTTGCCCAGTATTATTCTATATAAATATCATAGGCCTATTTCAATATTTATTTTGTCAAAGAAATAAATAATGTCACATTTTTAATATTTCACTATATTATATATTCCAGGAATATTTGCAGATTAATTTCATAATTGAAAGGAGAGTCATTGATTGGATTTGAAAACAATTTATTTTTTAATCAATTACCGAATATGAAAAAACTAATGATAGAGTACAACAGTCGATTTAACACCTAATCGATGGTTAAAATGCAATAAATAAAGATTTTTCAGATGGGCTAAATAATATGAAAATGTTTACTTAAATCAGCAGTAATTATCGCCAGCATTGCCGATAAGTTAGCGGTCTATTCAAGTGTGTCTATTTACAAATACACGGTGTGTTAATCATATAAATCAATATGGTGTTTTAATTTATTCAGTTATAAATATTTCTTTATTCAATATGAATGTCACACTGAGTTTTACTGTAATAGTATCAACACAGTATTCTTTATTATTCGAAAGAGATGCAAGCAAATATTAAAAACAGAGAACCCGGATAAACGTTGGAAATATGGAATAACGTAAACAATTATCTAAGCAGGCCGTTGTTTGTGTGTGGGACCTGAGGAAGGAGAGGGCGGGGCGGCTGTCTGGAGATTGGGTTAAGAGGAGGGAAGTGAGAGAGAGACAGAAGAGTGAGAGAGAGAGAGAGAGAGAGAGGGGGGGGGGGGGGAAATAGGGCTTATGCGCAGTGCAGCGTGGGGGCCTCAAAACAGTTTTGGGGCCTCGCCACAACTCTCCCATATGGATGGAGTATCTCTTTATATAGTAAAATCAATGGTATAAGTCAGTTAAACTGCTTGGCTGAAAGAAAAACCATATTCAGTTTTCCTTTGTGATGCACGAATTAACTATAAAGTATTTTTCAGGTTAAGTTCCTGTTCATGTAGCATTTAACAGTCTAAAAGTAAACGTCGAGTATTATATGTTACGTAGTGTGTGAATATGGAAGAGGAGGAATTGATTACAAGATAGTAAAGAGAAAAAATGAAAAGGAAATGCAATTAAGTTGAAGTGAAAATCAGGAAAAAGATAAGCCAAGTATTATTATTAGCTGGACTTTTTTCAATTTATATAAATTAACTATGACATAGACTACACTAAATAAAAATCTAAGAAATATATGAATTAAGCTAAAATACATTGAATTAATAAATGTTTTTTGGTAAAATACAAAAAATATATATCCTATATGAATATTTGAAGAACCTAAGTTCATTAAAAGAAAGGAAAGGTAATCCATCACTAACTTAAAAAAAGTATAATTTGAGGACAAACCCTGATATTGTGCAATATTTGTTAGATACTTCAAGCCTTTACATCGTCTTAATTGGGGGAAGGACATACTTTAAGCGCCTTAGTCAAGGCACTGCAAAACTTGCAACACACGAATGTAGTCAAATCACTAACAACGCCGTTCTATGTAGTGGCTCGCCACGGCCATACCTCAGTATAAATAAACAGTAGCGAAGCTTACTCTTGTAAAAATTGCAACCGGCTCGACGCTAGCGCTCGTAGTGGACAGGTATTGCAGAACTACGCTATCCCACACTAATTCGCTATCTTATCACTTTTGACATACATACATACATCCCGCGTCGTCCCGTAGACCAGTGTTGGCATGGGATCCGTCATAAAAAAAATCACTGGTGCTACAACAGCTGTTTACGTTGGTACTTCTCCGCTAGGTTCGCTAACATCGCTAAGAAGCAAGAAAAACGACTGAGCTTCGCTACTATTTAAATGCTGCCATGGCAGCAGTACTACTACAGCATACTACTACATGGAGTAGTAGTATGGCAGACAGTCAAGGGCAGGGACAATACTACCATGTACACTAAATAACCAGAGTGGATCAAAGTATGTTTCAGTGTTGGGACATATTCCAACAGGTAGCCCCAAATTGAAATTATTTATGAAATTCTGCTCTTGGGAATATAAAAATTAAAATTTTTTCAACTAATATTTTGTTGTCCTGTTTGGTGGAACAAACAATGTAGCCAATAATTCATTTAAGCTAAAAACAACTAAAGAAGCAAAAACATGACAGATTTTATTGGCTTAATATTTATATTGTCTTATATAAATCAATTTAATTACTATCCACCATTCCTTATAGATATGATTTTAATAGGAAGAGGGACCAGCAAAACAAGCTATTCAAAGAAATAAACACAGAAATAGGTAAGAATTGATTTACAACCTTAATCTTGTAACCAATGCATGAAAATACTCCTTCTTGATCTACAATGATGCCATCATACGAATCAAGGGATTCATATTTACAATAAGCAGGAAAAAGTGGATTGCTAAAGAACTGAAGCAGTTATACATGCCTCCAAAAGTGTTTCTTCGAACGTAGCTCCTGTGAAACATACAACTACCTCTAAGCTTTATACATTCCAAAGAAGGGATTATGAAAATTGGCAAATAGACGAACATGAAAGCACCATAAGAAAGAGAGGCATTTGAGGAAATCCAATAGCAGATATCAGTGACCCACACTGGGAACCATAGTGTAAGATCAGCATACTTGGCCTGAGGTAGTTCTAACCAGAGCAATTGAAAACCCTAAAGTATTGTGGAAACATCCAATTCAATGCGCCTCAACTGGTATACAAGCCTAATAGGAGGAACAGATGCCACCCCTAGTACCTACTACTTAGCCCCTGAAAACAAAGAGAGAGAATATTACTAGTACACACAGAACAGCCACGTTGAAGAAGTTCGTACGCAGTAAATGTTTTGGCCCTTCGCCGGAAACCCCAGTCATCCCCAGCCACACCCCAGAAGTAAACGGCAGTTGTTTTTATACCGGCTAATAAAACTCATGAATCACCTCTTCAGGGGCTTCAAAGACTCTGGAATCAGAAAAATCATTAGATCTTGGCCTGCTGCAACATGTAATTTGTAAAGAAAATGAATTCTTCAGATGTAAGTTAATAGAATAAAGAGAAAACTAACTATTTTTTAAGGAAAAATGTAAAAGAAACAACAAAAAAACTTAAATTTCACTATTCCATCAAAACATGTAACATTTGGCTCAAAAAAGATTTTTTACAAGTTACATTAGAGGAGCTATAACCTAACAAGGTTATTTCTGGAACTGAATACAGTATGAATGAAGAACAAATTGGACGTTTTACTTGAGAAATTTATAAAATATTTATCAAATTTTATAGGACAAAATTTTTGGGATAGAGGGGGACAGGGGTTATGCTGTTTAAGTAAGTTAGAAATAAATAGCAAAAATATCACATTCCTAAAAGCCTTAGTGATTTTTTAATATTAGAAGAAAAGCAAATTTGAGTTTTGTGCCAGTAAGTATGGTATTGGATGATTCAAATTTGCTTTAGTAGGTATTTACAGAATCACCTTGCTCAAAAGTAAAACATTTCTTGACAGGTTAGGCTTACTGTTTTAGAACTTTTAAGTAAAAAGCATGAAAAATCATAGTGGGCTGGAGATATAAATATTATTGTACTTAGACAATCCAAGGGAAAAAAATCTTCTGTTAAGAAATACTTTAAAAGTCATAATATGCGCTTTGTATAGTTTTCTTTTTGGTTGATTTTCCTACACGTGTAACTGAGCACAAAAATCAGTATTGATCATTTTTTTGTAGAAAAAATGTTCAGCAAGTGATTGACTTTTCGGTTGTGTGGATTGTTAACCCTACATATGCTGACTCCACGTGACGGGGCAGATCGTTAGAAATAGCTTTCCCCAAAAGACATAACAAAAACTGCCTGTTCTGGCATTATTTCAATGTGAAGGAATCGTTCGTAGTTTTACAACTGGACTCAATTATTGTTGGTATTTTTTTGATGAACTCTTTAAATAGAGAGATACATGCGGAGGTTCTCTTATGGCATCCAGTTACAGACAAACATTCTCTAATCTTTTTCGGCTTATTACAGTTTATTTTTGAATCAGCCTTTCCTAAGAAATTGATTAAAAATATTTAAATCTAAAAAAAGTTGGTTTTTCCGAAGAATTGAGCACATGAGAAGAGAACTAGAACTTATTCGAATAAAATGAAAAGATGTAGGACACAAAAAATCGTACTCTATTAAAGCTTTAAAAGATAGAAACCTCACATGATATAAACTGAAAAATTAAATATGATTCTCAAAAAAGTTTTTATGATAGAAAAATAGCCGCAAAATCTTGTAATATACAAAAACAATATGGGGTATAATAAATAACGATAGTAGGGGGAAAAAACAGAAGAGAAATGCTAACATTACCATAGAAAATAAGGGGAAAGTGTGCACGGATCATACGGAAATATGCAATTTATTTAATAATTAATTTCTGTAAATCTAGTTAAGAATGTTAATATCCCTAAACCATTGAAGTAATACATCAATATATACTAGCAAATAGCCTGTGTTAGGACTCAAAATATAAGTGTATATCTTTTTACTTAAAAGCCAGTTGAACAAGATGAAGTTGAAAAAGTAATTTTCATTGCAGATCAAGATAATTATCATCTGGATATGATGAATCGCTATTCGGGTAAAAGTACTGAAGCAGCTAAAATGTTGCGCCCTTAGTTTTGATCTCTAAGAACATCTAATTTACTCCTCATTTTATAACAGGATATTTCGAGATCACTTCAAAATTTCGCCAAAATATACCAATCACTAAAAAAAAATTGCAAAAAAGGCCATTTGCTGTAAACTGTCAGACCCAGATTTCCTTGTGTTGCCTCACTGTATCCTAAAATATATGAAAAATTAGTGTGCAACTCCAGCTTAGTTATCAATACTCTAGAAGTACTACTAGATTGATTAGACTAATATTTTCCCAACATGGAGATTTCGCAAAGGAAATCAGTTATTACGGCGTAGCTGTTTCATTTAGAAGAGTCCATTATTTGAATCAGTTGTGATAAGGGCGAGGTGGACAGGTGGGGTTTTTCATGGACCTGTGTCCCAAGGCTTTTAGACAGTGTCAATCACTCCAGTATTAGTATAAATAAGTCTAAATATGCTTGGGGTAAATAAACATCACTGGAAGGAGGTTTCGTATACTATTCTGACAATTCGATTAATCAGTTTAGTAGAAATAAAGGATTCAGAGAGAAATAAGTGGTTAGTTATAGTGCTGCATCAAGTAATACAACTTGATAAAAAGTTATGGCGTCCCGCAAGGGGTCAATTTTTGTGGCCGCCATTATATTTTAGTATGTTCATTGAAAAACATAGACCTCTTCATTGACTATACACTCCACGCAAAAGTAGCCTTGTGTCTTTACGCAGCATGACTCAAACTTGGAGAGTATCAGCATAGAGACGGTACGGAGAATGTACGAGAAATTTTAGCACATGTTGAATGCTTAAAATAATATTAAACAGTGTTTTAGATATGAACAAATTCCCTTCTATTAAATAGTAACAGAAAATCAATATGTTAATTGCATTAAAAAACTCCTCACAATAAGAAAGAAAAGATGACTTAATATAGTATTATGTGCGCAAGTCCAGGTCAATCTTGAATGGAAATCAACTACAAACTTTTGTGTGGCTTCGCAAAATTGATGAGCCTTAGATGTGGAATGGACATGTAAACTGAATATTTAAACAATATAAACTCAGAGGTTTTATACGCTGCTGAAACAAACTGTCAGAGTTTATGTAGTTGTATGAATCTAAAATTCACAATTTATTTATCATTACATAACATTCCTCCATATTGCTTTACAGAGTGTGTTTGTCAAGATGGAGCTCGCAACATGTTAAAGAAAACACTTGGATACAAATCGTTAAACAGCTAAAAGAAAGCAAATTAGGATGTGATTAATGAAACTTTTCAGAGTTGGCGATGTCAGGTAAGAGAACTGTGTGTTTGAGAGAAGAAGATAAAATTCACCTAACAGTCTATGGGACATCTTATCTAGATGACACAATCACACTCTCGTATATTAATTTCACAAATTCCCAAAATTTTATCAAACATCCGTACAACACTCGCAAAAAGAATGAAATTTTTGACCAATCTCACCATATTGGAATTTTATACAAATAATCCTTACTTATATTGGTGATATCTAAAGTTCATTAAATCATTACCAAACCTCAATATAATATAAATGTAATTAATGAACAAAAATTTTAATTATAGGAAAAAATTAAAAAACTACCTCACTGAAAATGTAATATACTCATTTTGAAGAATTTGTATTATTTTATGTATGTAATTGTGTGTCACGGTCATTATTTTTTAAACTATTAGTGAGATGCATGTACTCATTACATGTCTTCAAATAATATATGTAGTTTTGTTTCTACTCTTTTATCTTTTTTTTTATTTAGAATATGACCTCTAGTTGTAGTATGTAAGGATTGTATGTATGACACCTATTCTCATATTGTACACTGTACCTATTTGAATAAAGATAATTTGAATGTGACTCTTATGAGTATATATATAATCTGTGGTTCATACCGTTGATTGTGTTGTGAGTTGTTTGGTAATATTGGTTATGACTATACCAATCCAGTGCCATACGTGTAATGTTACCATATCAATGATGGTCTTAATATAACCATGGTCAATAAAAACAATGTCACCGCCAACTCGACGGAACAACTGACAGATTTGATGTAATTTAATGGTGGGTTGTTTTTTGTATCTTAGATGGGATTTGTCTCGAAAATTCCCATTACAGATAAGGGAGTAGAAACAGACACTGAAAATTTTTCCTTTTTCTCTCTTAATGAGCAAACATTGCATTCAGTTAATTTAATAATTTATTTCCAATTCAAATGATTCAATAAATTTACATGACTCGGTTGTCATGTTTTTATGGCGCATTTCTACTAATCTCCGAATGTTGCACTATTTATGTATTCTCCTAAAGTTAAGTTTATGGGGTTTTCCATACACAGCGTGAAAAACTCTGTATCCAGGGGGGGGGAAGGGGAAAAGTGGGGGGGCTGATCTTTTCTAATCGCTCCTCTCACCCCATGCCCACTGTCGTCGTGGGGTGGAGTGTGAATGGTTTGGAGAAAACCATGAAGGGAAAAGTGTAGAGACCCATCCAGTAGTGAAGCAAGGTCTGTCAGCTAGTAAATAGTAAATGGTCATAGACTAGTTATACTTAGCTGATTACCAGTGAAACAAAGGTTGAACCATAAGCCTCTTTAATTAATTAATACTTATAAAAATGTCATGTCGCACCATTTAAATACAACATGTCCTCCTAGACACAGTGTACTGTTCCAGCAAAATTCGATGATTTGTCATGTTTTATAAAACAATCTAATTTTAAGTAGCGAATTAGGCTCATTTTGTGCTTTGGATTTCAGACTAGGATGTCACCTAACACTCTGATTTGACTTTGTTTTCAAACGAATCTCATATAAATTATAAATATATTTCTGATTAAAGTCACCTGATTCGGTAAAGGTTATTTACATTGGTCGTCTTATATAGAAGACACGTTATGTTATCATATCAACTTCCTAGAATCTTTGATGTAAAGGATATATGTAACTACAGAGTAATATAATGTGTAATTTTTTGTATAATTTAATTTATTTATGTTGGAGGACTTATATGCTCGTGTATGGCTTTGCTAGTTTTATTAGGTAGTCTGTACTTATATATCATATGGTTTGTTTGTGTCAAGTTAACTTTTATCAATTTTAAAAAGCCTATAATATACTTTTATCAGTAACAAGATCCAAAAATAATGTTGTTACATTAAATAAATATGTTAAAGTGATCTTCTGTCCAATAGCTAAATCCTGCGTCCATCAAACCGTTTATGATCTGCCTCGCTGAGTCTATTTATGCTAGGTAGTCCCTCCATAAAAAGAGCGCAGGGGGGCATTCTGTAGCTTGTATGTGATCCATGATGTTTGTATAAATTCCTGGGATGACACATCTTTATATTTTAACTATGATACAAATTATTATTCACTTGTTCAAAAATTATGATTCAGTGATTCTAATAGCAAACAATTGTAAAAAACAGGCTCAAAACTGAGACGGTTCCACAAAACTAAAAACATTAGGATACTTAGAGATTTTGTAGAGCGAATTATTTTTTTTTACCTTTGGATATAAAAAATAAATGTGATCGGCTAGTAATTTATTTTTTTAATTACGATCAGTATTAAGTGATTTATCATAGATGATTACTATACATAGAAAAAGATAGTTCCATCAATGTTAATCTCGCGTGAGGCACGGACAAATGGGGGGTAGATGCGAAACGTGTTGCAAACCTGTGTCAATCAAGTTAAAGATAGGTCGATATTGTCTCCAGCCTTCGACTGTTCGGTTGCACAACCTGGTGAGCAGTAAAGGAAACTAATCACTCCCTCTCATTCCACCCATTCTCTACTCTCTTTCTCTTAAGACTCGCAGGATGTACTTGTCTATTGCTGTCGCACTCCATCTGTCTACATGTCACGATTGGCCCTATGGATAGTGGGTCAAATGGGATATTATTCCCTGCTGTGGTTTGTCTTGCAGGAAGGAATCACGATCTTTTATTTAGGCTTAGAGGTTTGTTGATTATGAAAAATGTTTGGGGACATTTTTTTTATTTTGTCAATTGTAAATTACAGTGTGTTATGATGTTTAGTTAAACAAACAATTTTTTTATACTTTAATCTAAAAATGATGTAAATTCGTGTTCTGTATTATAAGTTTATTGATATTTTAAAGTAATTGTATATTTAGAAGTGAGCAAGAAAATATGTGGTAGGTAGTTCTAAATTGTTAAGGCTAATTGTTAAGTCCCTGGTTAACACCAAATTTTATATAAATTTGAGAAGTAAAAAATTATATAAAATTTCTACGAAAAAGACCATATGACGTTTTTTCAAATATTATTTTTGCAAAATTGTACCTAATGAATTAAATTAATTGTTGATCAATTTTAAAAAAAAACTCGATAATTATTGACATTATTAGAAAAAACTGTAAAGTGATGTATTGAGCAGTGGAGGTAATAAATAATTGACAAGTGGGTTTTCTAAGAAAAATAGATAGTTGAGCTATATTGAATTGTCACAAACGGCGAAGTTCAGTTATGCGTGAGCCTGCAGTCTATTGATAAGATAAACAATCATCCTTGATCATCAATCCAGTCTGTAGCCGTCACAGACGTTGTAATTCCTCTATACCCTTCCGTCCTTTTCGTTAGTCTTACTACGCAACATTTCATTCATTATAACTCCAACAGATTTAAATGAAATTAAGAGTTATTGTTAGCTTTTAAAAAATATAATATTAACTGGCTCTGACCAAAATTAAATGTTAATTTACTGAAAAATATATTTGATGAGATTGCACTAGTTTTACTTCACTTACGTATAACAGTTAGTTTTGTATCAAGGATTTTTTTCATGAGAGCTGAAATTTAAGTTCGTGGTGGTACCTATTTTGAAGGACAATAACTCTATTTAACTAGATATACATTAATAACTATCTGGGTTATCTGTATTCTTTTAAGGGTTTTGAAAAAACATTGATTTAGAGACTCCTAGTATATTTTATCTAAGTTAAATTTTTATTAAATCCACTGGCAATTCGGTTTTATCAAAGGAAAGTCATCTGAGGTGCGTTATAGTAGTATAAGAAATTTTTATAACAATTAATTATTGTCATTGTAACTTTTCATCTGTCATATTGTTCACATTTAACTACTAAAGAATTAACCCTTTATATTTTTGAAATCATTATTGTTCATGTTTTTTTATCAGAGTTAATTTAAAGCTTTCTTGTCAATATTGCTATTGTATAATTATTGTTGTATTTTTAAATATAAATGAATATTCCTTTTGTTTAAAGTATATTGAAACTATTTTTCATAAATACACAATATTAAAATCTGCTTCCCGGGTTCACGACCCGTTTTGTGGGACAGTGAAATGTGTGTGGTTAGGCCTACCGAAAGTTTTAATATCGCGTTGTTTTCGATCGTGTGTGAAGTGTGTTTTGTTAAGTGTTTAATTAATTTGTGTATCTGCCGTGCGACCACTTGGGTTTATTTGTTTTCTTTAACGTGAAGATGCCGATCCGTATGCACGGCGAAACATGTAAACTTAGTTGTTATTACGCATCAATACGCTGTGAACTGTTGCGGAAGATAAAGTATACCTATTTTAGTCTATACCAGGATTGGCATTTTTTCTTTTTATTTTGATATAAGACGATGGAGATAAAAGAGAAAATATGTTGCTCGGTCGGTGATGGATTCATAAATAGTCGCGCGAGTCATTTAAAAATGATAAAGAAAAAAACATACGTGCACACAATTCAGTTCTTCAGTCGCAGTTGCCGAAAATCGTGTAATAGGCCCCTAACCTCACTCTCTGGCAGTTTAACGAGTGGCGCGCAATCCTAGCTGCGTTAATTTGCGAATGTCCGAAGAAAGGCGTTCGTCAACCAGTAACTCGAATTGCGCGCAATACCGATCTCAGGTTGTAAGTCCAGTCTTGGCCGCTCAAAATGCAACTTAGACCTCAAGCTGTGCTATAGAAAATATTTCCGTAAATATCACAATCCGCCAAAATAACTTGAATTTTCACTGGTCTGATTTCCGAATAGCACCAAACTTATACTACAAAATAAGCACATTATCTGCTTATATTCTGTGCTTATATTTTCTTGGTTATTGGTAAAATATAATAATTATCTATATCAGCTGAACTTGTTTGCAAGATGACAGAAATCAGGATTTCAATTTTTCTGTAACAACTAAAGTGTGACAATATCTGAATTGATTTTGGGCTTTGAGTTGGATAAAAAAAAAAAAAGACAATAAAAATGGAAATAATTTTTATTAATATTTATTATTTTGGTGTACGGTACTAGACTAACAATCATCGCATATCCTTTGTTTTTCCTGTAACGTTTTAAGTACAGCTCGTAACGTTTTTGTTAATGGACCCCTCACCTAACTCTCATTAGGTGATTTAAGTTAAGTGACCACTGTAATAGGCTATATCATAATTAATCTAATGTGTAGCTAAATAAGTGTAAGTAATATAGTTGTTTGACTTTTAGTCATATTTTTAACCGCAGATGTTTAATATAGGTATGTTTGCCATTCATTTAAATGTTACTATTAAATTACAATAATTTTTAAACATGTATAGACTATATTACTCTCCACAGTTTCTGGTTGATAGGTGTTTGGTTATTAAAAAAAGGTCCCTGTTTCTTCTACTTAGGATTAATTTATCTAAATTTGAAAAGGTTGATCTATGCTTATCATTAATACGATATATATAATTGTTTCAATTTGAAACCATACTATTACAGTTCAAAATATGCGCAAAACCCAAATTTTACGTATTATTTTTTAACTATATTATTGTTTATTTGTAATAGTTATTTGTTTATATAGGTTTGTTAGTTCTTGGCATTGTTTTGTTCGTGTTCATTCTCAGTTGTGTAAATAAGTCATATTCGAAGTTTGTTATAATTAAAAACACCACAGAGTGCGGCTATAGTTAATTTTGTTATTATTTAGACTGTGGTTACTTAAAATTAGTTATTTCTTATGGTTTATTGCTGGTCACGCTACTTGTGAAGTGTTACCAAGTGTAATTCCAGAGTGTCTTTTCCAGAGAAATTGAAAATATAAATAAATTGCAGTTTTTCCATACTTTCACATCTAGTAAAATAATAGTATGAAAAAACAGATGTGTGTTAACTTTAATTATATCGCCTTAAACATACGTTTTACAATGGTTTGATTCAATCAATGTCATAAATCGGTATTTTTTAAAGGGGGACATAAACAAAATTTATACAATAATTTCACAACCTGATTAAAATAATGAAAATTGAATCTAAATAATCAGTAAGTCTAGTATATTCTATCACGATAATATTTCCTAGACCAATTGCAATTAACATTGAGATTGTTTTTCTCAAGAAAGTAATAATAGAGTCACAACTCTTCATGATTCCGAAAAAAAAAAATAAAAACTGACCATTCACCAAACAATGAAGATATTTTACAAACAATCATGCAATTACTTGGAACCAAATAATACGTTAATGTTAGAGACAGTAAATAATAAAACATATGTATGTAATAAAATTAAAAATAATGCTATTTTTAAATTAAGATGCCTATACACAGATTGTCTGAATCAGGCCATAAGATGAAAGCTATTTTTTATCTTGTATAGAAGTAAATTAGTGGGTTTTGTTAAGATTTGTTCTAACCCTATCATGCAATTTTGAATCTCATTTGGGTTTTATATTTGGCCCAGTATTATTCTATATAAATATCATAGGCCTATTTCAATATTTATTTTGTCAAAGAAATAAATAAGTGTCACATTTTTTAATTTTTCAACTATAGGCTATTATATATTCCTGGAATATTTGCAGATTAATTTCTTAATTGAAAGGAGAGTTCATTGATTGGATTTGAAAACAATTTATTTTTTAATCAATTACTGCATATGAAAAAACTAATGATTGAGTACAACAGTCGGTTTAATCACCAAATCGATGGTTAAAATGCATAAATAAAGATTTTTCAGATGGGCTAATATAATAGTTGAAAATGTTTACTTAAATCAGCAGTAATTAGTCTTGCCAGCATTGCCGATAAGTTAGCGGTCTATTCAAGTGTGTCTATTTACAAATACACGGGTGTGTTAATCATATAAATCAATATGGTGTTTTAATTTATTCAGTTATAAATATTTCTTTATTCAATATGAATGTCACACTAAGTTTTACTGTATCAACAATAGTATCAACAGCAGTATTCTTTACTATTCAAAAAGACGATGCAGAAGCAAATATTAAAAACAGAGAACCCGGATAACGTTTTGGCCATATTGATTAACGTAAACCATTTTATTCTAAGCCAGGAGGTTGTTTGTGGTGTGGGACCTAGAGGATAGGAGAAGGCGTGTGTCTGGAGAATGGCCCGAGAGTGGGTTAAGAGGAGGTGAAGTGAGAGATGAGAGAGAGAGAAGAAGAGAAGAGAGAGAGAGAGAGTTGGAGATAGATGACAAAGAAGTAGAGACGAGAGTGAGGAGAGAGGAGAGAGAGAGAGAGATTGAGAGAGAGGAGAGCGAGTTGATGGGAAGAGAGAGAGAGGATGAGGGGTAGAGTTAAGAGACGAGAGTGACGTGGAGAGGAGAGAGACGGGAAGAGCATGCGAGGGAGCGAGAGAGGAAATTAGGGCACTTCATGCGGCAGCGCAACAGTAATGCGTGGGGCCTCAAAACAGTTTGAGTGGGGGCCTCGCCACAACTCTCCCTATGAGATGGAGTAAGTCGGCTTTCTATAGTAAAAATCAATGGTGTTTATTATAAGTCAACTTTTATTATTAGCTTTATTTACTTCAAATAAACCCAGGCAGTTACTACTAATAAATTTGCTTATATTCTCTTGATGTTTAATTTATTATTCATCAATCAATGTGCTGTGTACTTTTAATCAAAATCAGAGGAAAAAGAACCCCGGCCCCCGGAGGCCGCAGGAACACCTTTAGTAGCAGTTAAAAAATAATATGTTACAACTAATGAGAACATCTATATAAATTTGAGTAATATTTACTTCGTTTGTTCTTGAGAATTTGGAGGGAAAAAGAAAGGAAGGACAGACAAAAGTGCTCGGCTGTGCATTGACAGGGAAAATTACTGCATGTGACCTCTCTTTATTTCTTTCTCTGAGTATTTAAATTGGACTCAGCTGTATTGAGTCGCTCAATTTAATACTTTTAAACGAGAATTTTTATTTATGTTAATTATGTTTTTATCTTAAATAACTTGTCACATTGAATATTTTTTATTGTATAGTTTGTTTTACAGATTAAATCCTGGAGACTTATAACGGTATTGCTTACATTGTGTCTCTAGACTTAATTATTTTCATTAATCAGTTGTGTTATATGCTAATTCAGTTGTTCGAATCAAACTATACTTTAATTTTTTAGAATGCTTTGATTTGACTCTCTGGTTCCTCCAGGGAGCTAACCGTGTAAACCTATAGAAACATGATGATAGTGTGCAACTTCCACTCCCATTGTCGAGAAAACGTTTATTTAGGTAGGGCTTTACACCATTATGCCTCAGATTAGTGCCTCTACACAGTTGTACGGTAAATGTCGGTTGGGGCACTGTGATGCAATGCTGTTAACCAGCTACTTTGGGACAAAGTGTTTGGGAGATTGAAGATAGGTTGTTTTGCTCGGGTTCCTCGTTAATATGTCCACTTGGCGTCCACTCAATGGTTGATATCGGACATTACTTGCTACGTGTGGTGTCACACTACAAGAGGAGAAGTCTGGGTTGTCTATGTTTGGTGGTAATTCATTGTACGGTGTTGTTTGGGGGAGGTAACTGAATATGTAGGCTTGTCAGTGAGCTTGAAAAATTCAGACATGGTTCATATTCCATCGTAAAGTTCAGCTGTACGATCCTCCGTGTTGCCCTAGGCTTTGGTTCTATTATTAAATTGCCCTTTCTGGGAGAACAGTTCATATCAATTTAGTAACAGGACTACACTCATCCACACTAGTTCTTACATCTCATATTATATTCACATTACATTAAAATTATGACTACGGCTGTGAGTTTAACATCTCATTATGTGTAGATTGTAAGAGTACAATTCGGTGCTGGAAATTTGAAGACTGAAGATCCTATATGTCCATAAATGGCAATAGTTCAGCATCTTAGACTGCTCACCGGTTTCAAAACTGATAGTTAGTGCATTTTTTTTTATTCACTATTTAGACATGCCTGTCCATTGGACATGCTTAGGTTACTAATGGTTTTAGAGTTGTCGAGTTAATGTGCGATATTTAAAATTTGATGTAAACTGTTGAACAAAAATTGAACTATAATTTTTTGTTTGCAAATTAAATTGAATGGTCCCTAGTATATTTGTCTTCGATGTTAAATAAAACATTTCAACTAATGCAATATGGATGACTATTCGGACTAAATCCTAGAATTAGGAAAAGCATAATTTTGGCGATTTCTTGAAATAAACAGCACCGTTAAAAGAGTAAATGTTAAAACCCAATTTTAAGAATAGATCCTAAATATAATATATAATATTTAACAGTTTTTTATTATTATAATAAAGATAGACAACATTATATTAATCTTAGAATCGCTGCCTTAAGGCGTCGTTGTCCATAACTTGAATATAAATTTTCCAAGTAGTGACAGGCTGCGTTCAATGTACTATCCACAATATTTACTAGATAACCACACTGTAAATGTAGATTTTTAGCGCTATAACGCTTTATGAATTAAGTCATGTTCTTAGAGTGACATAAGGAAGGTAATGTATGTATAGACATGCAAGGTACAATGTAATGGATGCTTGTTATGACATAAAGGGCAATATATAGGAAACGGAAGTGGAATTTTACGTTAAGGTACATGGACATCGATACTTAAAGTGTTTTGACTTTTTTATCGTTTACATGATATCGTAACTATTTGTATTTAATTTTCTAAACAAGAGAATATATTTATAGAGTGAGTGCACTTTAATATCTGCTGTATCCATTTGGAAGTTAGATGGTCAGAGTCAAGTTATTTTCATGTTCAGATATGGGTTGTACCATAGGGTCAATTTTGGGGTTATCAATATTGTTTATTATTTTTGTAAATGATCTGCCTTGTGTTATTAGCCAGAGGCTAAGGGTTACTTGTTTGCGAGATAGATTTTGGAGTATCTAGGTTAAACCCATTAGATGATGTAGATAAGCACATACATCAACATGTAAGGTTGTAGGATTGGTATTATATAGCAACCTCGCCTCTGTTTAAATTTGGTCAAAATTCATGACAACTAGTTTCACTGGATATCCATAAAAGCAAAAAAAACTGAAGTTGTAATTTTCTTGGGTTTATTAGAGATTCTAAGTTAAATTGGGTTTGTCATATAGATAAGGATAGGCAGTAATTTAATATACGAACTTGTATTACTTAGAAGGTTAAGGTCTAAGTTTTAGTTTGGCTGTATAGAAAGTAGTTTTATTTTGCCAGTCGTATACATAGTTATCTGTCTTACTTGATATATTATTATGGGTGCGGTCAAAGTTATTGTGCTCAAACTTTTTGATTATAGATAAAAGCATATTAGATCTGTTTGTAGCAATAGTTTTTAAAGAAATTCAAGGTCATGACACTTGCACTGAGATTATTTGGTATTTTCACAGGCTTGTTATATATAAAAGATAAATTATATAATAAGATACCTTGAACATTGGCATTGTATCTCGATGAATATAACACAAGGGGAAAAACAATGCAATGATAAATTTTTGCAACTAACAAAGTAATTCACCAATGAGCTATAAAAATGTTATTTAAGATACCACTAGTATGAGAAAATTGCCTTTTGATTTTATACAAGAAAACTATAAAGGGGATTTCTTTTAGTTAATCCACTCTATCCTTGTTTATGAATTTCATGATTTAAGTATTACAGAAAAGTAAAGCAAATGTTATATAGTTTTGGAGGGGTATTCTTGAATTAATAATATTAATATATATAGCTTTTACTTTCTGTATGTCATATAACGAGTATTTATTTTATGCTTATAGTTGTAAAAAATGTTTTCGAATATATTATTTTAGCTATTTTTTGTATGTATTTATACTGTTTATCATAACGTTCATAAAATGTTTTTTGTTTAATGGCTGTTTTTTTAGCCATTCAGATCTTGGAATTTTGTAATTGATTATATTATCATATGTTTCTGTACTTTGTAAATACAGACACTAGTAGTAATATTGTTCATTATGTTATTCATTTTTAAGTTAACTTTACATTTGTAATGCTTACTGCGGTGTACTCAGAAGTTTCTGCCAATAAAAATTGATTTTGATGGTGTAAAATACAAATGTGGTTAAGTCGATATATTCTTCAAATTAAACACTTTAATTTGATTAAATTTATTTTGAGATAAGAGAGTTCACTATGGAGATAGACAAAATTACGAATTTTAACCGCCATAAACTAATTTTAATAGTCCATAAAATTCTATCTAAATATAAAATTAAAACTGATTGTTTAAAAAATTATTAGATTGTAACAACTTCAAAAATATTTTCCTCATTTGATTTTTAAAATATATTATCTTATTGAAAACATGTTAGTTTTTAATAACTACTGTCAATTTTACAGTATTACACTTTTCAATTTTAACTGTCTTATATGCTAAAAATGCATGCCTATATTTATGATTATTTAAGAGGATATCATAATCATCATGATCTATTTTTTTTAATCATTGTGTTTGTAACATTTAATCATTGGAACAGCAGGTGTACTGAATATTAAATTACAGCACATCTTAACTAAAATTATGTAACTGTAAATAAAGATATTGTCAAAGAGTTAATATAAATTGAATAGTACACACTAATTGTCACCCCCCATACAAAAAATTTTTTCTGATTCCAATTATCATCATAGTAAATAAATCAAAAGTTTTGAGGTATGGACTTAAATTCAAATTTTTTGTCATTTGTTTCATCATTACCGAAAACCCAAAACTAATTAATATTCTTAACTTTTTCTCATCTGTTGTTTACTGTGAGAATTTGAGTTACTATAGTATGTCGGTTGGACTTTGTGTTTTCTGCAAGCACATTAATTAACCAGAAAACACTTAAAGTTTTAAGCTTGACTAAACTTTTGCACTTACATGTCTTGTACACTCCATAAAAATTTAGTATTGGTTAGCTATCATGCCGGAACTGTTTGTTTAGTTTGTCATTTTTCATATACTGAACAACACGACAAACAGAAATTATGTGGGGGAATCAAATTAGGAGGTCTCATTAAATCCAACACAAAAAAGAGTTATTTCCCACTATATTTTCCATAGTAACAGAAGACACATATTACAGGAAATCTCTTCTCCTGTACAAATTTTCTCGAAATTAGAACTGTTGTTCAAAGCATGTCTAATTAAATTTTGTAATGTTGTAGATATAATCATGAATTGTACAAATTTATATTACATATTATTTAAACATGATAAATCGATGAATAGCCATTGTACCAAACCTCAGATATAGAGATGATTAAATATACATAGAGGACTTACCAATTGCAAAATAAGGTATGTGGTACACAAAGAGGCAAAAAATGTAAAAACATTTTAAAAACCAATTCTAAATAATTGAATTAACAAACATGTTTAGTATTAGCTCTAATATCTAGATAAAATAGTTACTGATTGTTTCAATGTAGCCCTCATGTGAGAGAAGACAGGTACATCCTGATCTGTTAACGTTTATTTTGTCCAAAGGTTCCAAGTATTAGTGGAGACTAATACGCAAAAAAACAAAATATTTCACACAGTTTATTAACGATGTGTGATGAGATGGGCTTTTATTCCCGCTGTGACAGTTAAGGCCTGGTTGATTTGACCACTGATGGGAAGTGATGGCGCAGTCATGGCCAGACAATACCCACCTCATGGCTCTCTCCATCCGTGATCCTTCCAGTAAGAAAACTTACAAGTGGATTTGTAATATAGTTTCTCTTTATATTTTGTACCATAAAAATGATAATTGTAGTAAGTTAAGTTTAACATCGTCAGGTGTTTAACATTTGGTCATTTTAAAAATATTTGCTGTGCATAAATCGATCATTTCTATTTTTGGCTAGAAAATTAGTACACCATGCTACGCTAGATTATACATAATGTAAGATAAACTCAATATAAATATCAATAATATTATAATATTGTCTCAAGATGGAACGTACCTAGTTATGATATGTATTATTAATTTGTACAATATATAGTTATGATGTACAGTAATGTTTTTAAGTGGCTGTAACTATTAACTGTTTGTCTTTGTACGAAATATTATCATTTCAGAACTAAAATATTATAGGTGGCCTAGTCACACCATGGTCAAACTTATTGATATGAAACTACATAAAATAAAATAAAAAGTTAGTGTGTTACAGTATAAAATGTTTTAACATGACTAAAATACTGCAGTCTACGATATTATGTGAAGGTTCATGAGAATCTAAGATAATAATTTTATATGGTAAGAACCACAGTTTTTACTGAGGTCTTTAGCAAGGTAAATGTGTATATTAAGTGGTTTTTCCTATATTTAAAATTAATTAGCAGTGTGTGTATATGTTACGTATAGGCTTTAAAGGTCCTAAACTATCAAATTAATAAAAAAAATAATAAAAAATTAGGTACCAATATTTAATATAAATAAAATCTATCAGTTAGAATAAGTTTGAAGATAACATCTACAGAAGCTAGTTGAAGAGATGGTTTTCTATCATTTTTTATGTCGCTGTCGCATATTTGGGATATCTTGCAAAATGGGAAGAATTCATGTTTTAGATAGGATCCCTTTGAGCTCTCTGAGAAGTGTACCGACTTTATGTTTGTGTTTTGACACATTTCGCTGCTCAATAGTGCCATAGACGTGACCCTACTATGGAAGTCTGGGCTACCCTGCGGTTGAGTGGAATTCAATAGGTATGGGTTTTTGTGCAGAGAGAAGAGAGAAACTTAGTGAGATCATAACTTGTTCGAGTTGGCAAAAAATCAAATGCATATAAGTTTAGTAGTTTGGATTTCATGTAAAGCTGTAGGTTACCTTAGTTGCCCTGGCAATTTGTTATTACTAAATAGCTCTTTCTACGGAAGAGTTCACCTAACTTAGTTACAATGACTGTACTCATAACACTCATACGCTCCTTTTATGTATCGGCCCATATACTCTATTTTGGCATTCTTAGTATGGACTGATAATAATTGAACATGTTCCCAGCATGAGTAAGGGGTGAACTTGTTTTGAGGTGAGTTGTCTCTTTAGTTGGCATTTGATCACCTAAACCTGGTGGATCTTGACTAGGTCAGAGTGGATGTAAGAGAGGAGGGAGACGACTGTACTGAGATCACAGAGCACGCTGGAGGCACAAGAGATGTTTGATGAGGTGAGCGCTGCTCCAATATGCCCTCATCCACTTCGCCATAATATCAGCTTTAGACAGAAGCAACACCGCTGCCTCAATGGATTAAGCCTGCAAAGTTAAGTAGAATAATTTGATCTATCAATTTAGTAACTAAGTGTGTAAGTTTGTTAAGATGTAACCGAATTATTATGAGTTTAAAATAATGAATTAGAGTTGTCCAAATTTTTATGAGGATTTCTTCTAAACTAAAGTAAAAATATTCCCATAACACTTAGAGCGGTTGGGAAAGTACTCTCACTCATATTTCAAAAGACTGTCGAATACTTGCACTTTGACAATTTGGTTTCTTTTGGTCCATAAGGGTTCTGTTTAAAATTTCGCTTGTAGACTTAAATTTTTATTTACATGTTTTCCCGTAATCGCCAGTTCAGATAATTTTGATTTTTCTGTTATTTGTCTTTTGTTTATAATTGTAAATGTGTTAGTTTATTCGATTTTTGGACAATTGGTCTGAGGTATATTTGGTCTCTATTAGTTATTGCAATGACAATTAATTATATTATTACATTTTTTGTTCTTGTTGTTTGCTTTTTTCAGTTTCAATTTTGGTTCACATGGCTACAATAGATTGTTGGACGAAAATTAAATACGGTTTGGATCTGTTAATTTATAATTTACTTTAGGACAATTTTTTCAGTGATGTTCTTTTTTATGTATGGAATCTTAATGTTGTTAAAGGTTTTGAACGCGTTCCTCAGAATTTTTATTTATTAGTGGAGCGTTTTATTTACAAGGTATTACAAGAAGAAAATCTTATCAAAAGAATTGGAAACTCTTAATCATATTTTTAATTCTCAATAATAAGTTTTATCTTATATCAAACTTAGCCGCACTTAAGTGTTTAATTTGATTTTAACTGTATTTAATATTTTTGTTCATGTGGATTTATTTTAGTTATTTTTTGATCACTTGCATATGTTTTATGTGGTATATTTACAGCTGATAGATGCTCTTAACACATTCCACTGCGGTGTATGGCCAGTATGGGCCATGGCAAATGTGTGCGGAGTTGTGCGGTTGGGCCAGTACTGACAATCCGACACACGCGTTGCTAGAGTTCCATCTTATTACATTCTAAAATATGTGTTTTTAATTGTATGCATAATACGTGTTGGTAAACATATACAGCCACAAGTAATCGTCACACAACACAAATTTTTTTTAGAAATATAAGCAAAATATGCACCTTATATACTTCAATACAAGTGCACAAAAAATGCACATAGATTCTTCATGGTGATCGATTTCGGTGAACCGCGCTCACCTTCCTCAGACCAGGGGATTCACAAAGAATGGGAAACGGTGTTCAACAACTCAACAACTTGAGTTGTTGAACACCGTTTCCCATTCTTTTGTGAATCCCTCTGGTCTGAGGAAGGTGAGCGTGGTTCACCGAAATCGATTCACCATAATATTTGTGCATTTGTGCTTGTATTGTAGTATATTTGTGCATTTTGTGCTTATATTGTAATAAATTTGTGTTTGTGTGACGTTTACTTGTGCTGTATATGTACCAACAGCGTATTAGTGCTAATTAAAAAACTATTTGTAAATGCCAGTCAGGCAAATTTAGCAATGATTTACAGGAATGTTAGAATCAAAGTTCACACTACTCTCTTGCCGATATTTATTTTAACAAGCAATGCTTGCAGCATGGTTTAATACCTAAATATGTTAATGTGAAAATTAAATGTAATACTGTGGCTTGGTAGGAAAACAAAACAACAAGCTGAAAAACTGTTTGTAAATAACTCAATTAAAGATTTATATCGCAAAAAAAGACGAACTGACATTTAAAAGTTACGACATTCATATGCAATTTGTTTAAAAGAATATGGTGTAGGGGTTGGTTATTGCTGAACGATAGTCTTGATGAGGGAAATTTCACGTATAATGGAAACGAAAAATTTTAATAAACTTAATAAGAAATTGCAAAGATTAAGGAATGTAAGTACTAATGACAATCTAAACTAGCCATTTAGTTAATGATGAAAGTCACGTTTTTTTATAAAAGGGTAATTAATATGAGTAATGTTTTAATTTAGCAAATCTGAAAAAAAATGATGTATTGTGTTATGGACCCAAACATAATTTCATAAAAAATCAAAAACAAACAAGCCGATATTTTAGCCACAGACATTGAATGTAATGTATTTTCAGTTGAAAGATTGTAACAGAAACGAAATTAGATATGATGTAAGTAAAATATGTAAAAACAATGCAGGTCCAAAACTAATAATTTGAAACAGGTTTTAGATTATAAAGTTTGTTTAGATGTAAAACAGAAATTACAGAATGAAGATCTAGTCGCAGTTAAAGCGGATAAGAGCAACGCAATTGTAATTCTGAAAAAAGAAGATTATATTACTAAAACTGAAGATTTTATCAAGGAAAATAAATTTCAAGAACTAAAAGGTGATCCTACAAATAAATATCAGGATGAAATTAATAAAGTTGTAAAAATCTTGTACAAAGTTATTACTGATAATGTTCGTTTTAGAGCTTTTATGAATAATCCTAAGGCACCCACAATGAATGGTATTCCGAAAATTCACAAACCTAATGTACCTATTAGGCCCCTGGTAAATTTCAAATCTGCGCCTACTTACAACGTAATCAAAGATATTGTCCGAATATTTTGACTTCTGCCTTTGAACCTTGAAAATAAATATACCGTTAAGAACAGTATTGATTTTGTTGATAAGGTCAGTCATGTAAAATTGTGGTAATTAAGACTAGTTAGCCTCATTTGACATATGTAATCTATACACTTAATATCCAGTTTGATGAAGTGATTAACTTAGTTAAGGAAAAACTTGTAGAACAACAATATGAAAAAATGTATGTAATATCAAATTGTAAAGTTGCTCAAAACTATCTTGAAACAAAATTACTTCCGTTGTCAATAACAAATTTTACTTACAAAACGATGGTTTTAGCTATGGGTAGTCCACTATCAGCCATTTTATCAGAAGTTTATTTACAGTATCATGAAGACTCCATTTTAGATAAATTGAAAAAAGGAACATGATATCATATTTTACAACCCGTTAGGTCGATGATATTCTGGTTTTGTTTAACGAGAAATCATGTAATGACTGAAGATAATATGTTAAATATACTTAATTGTCACCACAGAAGCTTAGTTTTACCAGTGAATTTGAATCTATGAATGAAATTAACTTTTTGGATCTAAAAATAACTCGTGATCATAACAAACTTTCATATAGAATTTTCAGGAAACCTACTCAAAACCAGATTGTACCATAAATAACAGTTCTGTCCATCCCCCGTCTCACAAAACAGCTAGCTTCAGAAGTATGTTGTATAGGGCGTAATTCAATACCATTAAGTGTTGCAGATAGAAAACAGGAAATAAATTTAATAAAATCAATAGCTATTGCAAATGGATACAAAGCATCAATGATTGATGAAATTGGAAGTAGAATAAAAAAGAAAATAGAAAACTAAATTCGAGACGATAGACAACAACACTAAAAAAGAAAAATCCGATAAAGAACAAAAGAAGTATGTATCCATCCATTACAATGGGCCGTTTACACAAAGAGTTGGATAATAGATTTAAGAAATTCAATTTATCAGTAGCTTTTAAGACTTGTAATACTATGTCCAACATTTTACATCCGAATATTGAAAGTGAAGATAAATTTAATAATTCAGGAATTATATAGGAATTAACTGTAATGATTGTAATATGTTTTACTATAGGGTCAGACTGTAAATTTTAGCAAAAGATATAAAAACCATGTTCCGGCTTTTAAAATACTAGAAACCTGGAAAGATCTAATGTAGCTAAAACACCTTCTGAATTGTACCCACAGTTTGAATAAAATAGATGAAAATGTAGATATTCTAAATTTTGTAAGATGGGTACGTAACATGAATGCTTGGGAAGAGTTATTTATTTTTAAAGAAAAATGTAAGGATCGTGATAAATTAATGAATTGCACACGGTTAATTTTGATTTCCGAAATAGTTTTTAATAATGTATTTTCAGCGAATAAAAGAAGAGAAGTAACTACAATAGGAATTAACCAATAATATCACAGCAGCCGCCATTTTGGACGATTCCAGCGCCAATGAGGTCACGTGATCATAGGCCTATAAATTGAGTTGTTGAATCGACCGTTTTCACATTCTTTTTGTGAATCCCTCTGGTCTGAGGAAAGGTGAGCGTGGTTCACCGAAATCGATCACCATAATATTTGTGCATTTTTGTGCTTTGTATTGTAGTATATTTGTGCATTTTGTGCTTATATTGTAATAAATTTGTGTTGTGTGACGTTTACTTGTGCTGTATTTAAATATGGTCAGTGTGAGCTGAGGATCGATCCAGGATGGAAAGTTATGTTGTTTTTGTGTCGTTTGGGCGCTTTAATGTTAACACTTTTGTGTGGTTCCAATATCCAAAAATCTGTAAAGTTGTATTAATTATATTAGGTGTTTGTGTTAGTGACATAGTATAGTTTTTTCAGTATGTTGGGCTGGTTTTATCGATATTGGTCCTGCAGGGAAAAAATGTTAAATGGTTTTAAAGCGCTTTTGATGGAAACTAAATTTGTTTGGGTTTTATTAAAATATGACTTTCGATGTACAACCTAACAAAATTTTATCAAGCATATACAGCAGAAAAATGAACAACAATTACTGCTGAGAAGTAATTTTATTTTAATGTATTTGTGGGCAATAAATATTTCATTTCATTTCAAAGTATACAGCGGCTCACAAAGAGCTCAGTAGTGCGTGAATACAGGGAATGTATGTGTCCCTACTTTGCTCCAGCATAACCTAATCATTTTAAAAATTATTTAAAAAATATAAAGTACTTACTTCTGCCATTAGTGTCCATAAGGGGGGTGTTGTGGGAGAAAACATGCTAACTTTGGAAGGAGCAAGACGGCACCCAACCCCACAAACTGTGCCCAGCGAAGTCCTCCCAATGTCCAGCTTGAAGGAGTGTACATACCTGTTGTGCCACCCTGCACAGAAAGTTGAACTTAGTATTTATAGAATAAATAAATAACACAATTATTAAACTAAGTTTATGCAGATGCATAATGGAGAGCCTAGTAAATGTAGAAATTTCATGGGTCAATAAATGTGGAATTTTTCAGTTTAGTTAGGACTAGCACAAAAATGAGACTAAACTTCAAGATCAGCAACTGCAAGTTGAAGCAATGAAATACTTAAAAATGGAAAAGGGCTCTTTTTTCAAATTAAAAAAATCACATATCTTTATAGAAAAATAAATCGTTAGTGTCATTTTTTTACTGCAGGATAAGGTTTTTGTCATTGTTTTTAATTTAAAAAGTATACTTTTAATACAGTGGTATTGACCTATCCACCCACTCATACAGGGTAAAGTGGTTGACCCACCACCCATACAAGTAAAATAGTATTGGTCCCTGCTCACCTGGTTTACGAAATAAATTTCACCATTTGTTCATCGTCTACTGATATTTTAATTTAAAATTTTTTTTGGTCTAACCTTTACTTGTATTGAACTTAATTTCAAAATAAATATTTAAAAATTAATCAATAAATGCATACCATTATTACTACCAGCGTAGAGGGGGTAAAAACCCAAATTTGAGGCTGCGGGTCTGATGATGAGGTCAAAGAATTATCTTGGTTTGGTGAGACTGGAACTTGGCACTCTCCTGCGCAGCCTGATCTCCCTTTGACTGGAAATATTCACTGGGGTTGGTAAGAAACCCTAGACATAAAATAAGTTTTGAGTAAAATATTATTGAATTATTTAACTCTTTTACAAAAACAAAAATTTACATAAAACAAAACTGGAGTAACATACTAACAGTTTCCATAACAAAAGGAAGAATATAAAGACAGGAATTCTTTATTAAAAGTTTCCTGGAATATAAAGAATTTCTGGGAAAATTATTCAGTCTGGCATCTACTTTTTCAGAGTTCTATTTTTTAGTGTCTCAATCTGTTATGACCCTAATAATGTCAATTGTGATTTTCAATGCTTTTTAGATAATGAAGTTTGTAACTAGAATTATTTGTTATTATTCTATTAGGGAGCAAACCAACTTGTCAAAACAATAAACGTTTTCTTACTATTAGGATTCAAAAGAGATACTGTGTTTTGAAAAATTTAGAAGAAAACATAAAACAATTTATAAAACATTTGTAGAAATATGAGTTTACGATCAAAAAGCTTTTTGTACTCCATGAGTAAACTTTATTTTTAGCCTATACTTTCTACCACCTGTATACAGAAATTTTTACATCATCAGTGTTTACCTGCTAAGGAAAAATCCTTGATATC